>JAEUWL010000105.1:0-202697 GCA_018524415.1 Podaxis rugospora
CAGATCCTTATCCTGACTGCTAGTATATAAGTAGACTACTTCCACTGTAGTTCAGTAGTCAGAATATCAACTTAGGACTTTCTCCCTCTGCTCTCCTGCTCACTACAGCCCCACCTCTTGAAAGAATATACAAGATATACTCAGTCTCTCGAGATACATGCAAGAACTGTATGTTCATTACCTGAAAGAATATACAAGATATACTACGATGCAATCAGTATAAGTAATACAGATCAAGGTATGAGTAACTCACCTCAGTCTCTCGAGATACGCGCGAGAACTGAGGTGTTGTACATGGTATATAGACCTTATATACTATGAGCCATGGTCCAAGCAGATAACTGACAATAAGTCAAAGGAATAATAGACAGATAATAAGAAAGTGGCCATAATAAAAGGCATACTATCAAACAAAGAAACAGCAAGGTCCAACAGTCAATGCTATGACCAGCGCTATTCGGCCTTAGCCCGAGTTTGCAACTCTAACACTCCCCCTCAAACCGCAGTGAGGCTGAGTTCATAGGCAAAGTGTTTTACCTTCGGCAAAGGGAGTGCCTTCATGAACACATCAGCAACCATGTCCTCAGTAGGACAATAAACCAAACGAATTTTCCCCTCCTCGATAACCCATCGGATAAAATGATATCAGATGTCGATGTGCTTCATACATGCATGGTATTGGTGGTCTTTAACGAGCACAATGGCAGACTGGTTGTTGGAGAAGAGGTTGGTGGTAGGGAGAGTGAATCCGAAAACTTGGGAAATGAATGATCGAAGTCACAAGGCCTCTTTCATGGCATGCGTTGCTCCTACATATTCCGATTCAGTAGTCGAGAGAGTAACAATCTCTTGACATTTCGCACTCCAGGACACAGCACCGCCATTAATAATGAAAGCATACCCTGACATAGTACGGCGATCCTCAGCCATATTGCTATCTGCATCCGT
Organism: Podaxis rugospora; assembly: GCA_018524415.1. Lineage (NCBI taxonomy): Eukaryota > Fungi > Basidiomycota > Agaricomycetes > Agaricales > Agaricaceae > Podaxis > Podaxis rugospora. Next base: position 949 of record JAEUWL010000105.1, read on the forward strand.
ATACCCATGCAGCTGCTCTCCATTTCCACCATAAGTCAACCAGAGTTCTCGCGTACCCTTAAGGTAGCGAAAAACCCTCTTAACCGCCTCCCAATGTAACTCCCCCAGATTCTTCGAGAACTTCAAAAGAACTTGAACCATGTAAGTGATATCCGGTCGTGTTCTGAGGGACGCATACATGAGTGTGCTGACAGCCTCTTGGTAGGGGATCTTGGCCATGCAAGCAATGTCAGCTGTTGACTTTGGTAACTGATCAGATGTGAGACGGGTGGAAGGGTCCATGGGTATGCTGACAGGTTTGGTATCCTTGAGCCCAAAACGGTAGAGGAAAGCATCAATGTATGAACATTGAGATAACATGAGCTTGCCTTGCCCTTGGTCCCTTTTCAGTTCTATGCCCAAAAGCCAATGGATCTCTCCAAGATCCGTAATCTCCACAAACTCCTTCACCTGCTCCTTTACCCATTCAATGAGTTTGAGTAGCATAGAAACCAGGGTGCAGTCGTTAACATGTACGAGGATAATTGTGAGGTTGGGGGATTCTGCCTTGAAAAACACTGAGTGGTTGACATCACAGCACGTGAAGCCAAGGTTGTCAACCAGTATCTCGCATAAGTGCTGGTACCATCGTCGGCCAGACTGCTTGAGGCTGTAAAGTGTTTTCTTCAACTGGCATACTTTGTGAGGGTGAGCGGGATCAACGAAGCCTGGGGGTTGATGCATGTACACAGTTTCATCATCAGTGAGCTTCCCGTTAAGGTAAGCCCCTTTGATATCAATCTGGTGCACCTCCATATTTCAGGTGGCAGCGATGGCAAGTACAGTGCAAATAGATGCAAGTTTGGCGACGGGGGCGAATGTGTCAAAGTAGTCAACTCCTGGGACCTGCGAAAATCCTTGAGCAACAAGACATGCTTTATAACATATGACATTTCCAGCTGCGTCTTTCTTCGCCTTATAGACCCATTTCGATCCTACAACATTGACTCTGACTGGCGGATCAACGAGTTCCCACGTTCCTGCCTCATGCAACATCCTAAGCTCTTCATCCATCGCGTTCTTCCACAGTTCCCAGTCTGCTCTCCCCTTTGCCTCCTTCAAACTACCAGGTTCCAAAGCCTCAGCATCCTCCATTTCCATCACAAACACCTGGACTTCCTCCCACTCTATCTCCTCAGCCAAGGTGACCGCTTTTCCTTCGAGAATATCGCATGCCTTCTGACTTGGGTTTTGAATGTGACGTGGTTGTCCTACAGGGGGATCCTCACTTTTCAGTCCGTCATCATTGTCATCGATTTCAGGACTTGGTGGAGCAGGAGCAGGGGATGCTGGGGTTGCATTTTCATTGGAAGATGTGTCGCTTGGGATGGATGGGATGGGGTTTGTGGTAAGTGATGCACCAGTATGAGTCTCGTACGCTGATCCTTGCTCCCCTTCGAGACCAGAACAGTCATCGCTAGCAAAACGGAAATTTCACTCAACCTTGACTGCTCCAGTATCCGGGAACCAGATCCGTGAGCCATTGCTCTTGTGATCATACCCAATCCAATGTCCCTTTTTCGCCCTCTCACCCAACTTGTCACCTCCCAACTGATGAACCCACACCTCTTCCCCCCACTCACGTAACCCCCATAAGTCTGGTTTCTTCCCATACACCATCTCAAATGGAGTCTTACCCTCAACAGCCTTTGTTCCAGTGCGGTTCATCAACCAGACTACATGTGCAACACCCTCAGCCCACAAATACTTCGGTAACCTGCTTGTATGGAACAATGCTCGGATGTGCTCAACGATGGTTCAGTTTCAGTGCTCGGCCACCCCGTTGTGTTGGGGTGTGTCGTGGACAGTGAATTTCGACTTGGTGCCTTGTGACTTGAGGTACTATTGAAAGTCACCTGCTGTATACTCGCCGCCTTTATCAGAGTGTAAGACTTTGATATGAATACTGAATTGCATATTGCACCAGGCCTCAAAATTCTTGTAAGCTTGGAAGATGTCAGCCTTGCTTGCAAGGAATTCCACATGAGTCCACCTTGAGTAGTCATCTGTGAAAGTAATGTAGTAACACCTCCCTTTCTTTGTCTCTACTCTCGCAGGTCCCCATAAGTCTGAATGAATCTCCTCACCCAAAGCTTTTGCCCTCTCCCCTTGCCTAACCTTCATTATCGGAAGCCTCGTCGCCTTTGCACACACACAAGACTCACAAAAGAAATCCGATACCTCTCCACCTACAAGCTTCAACCCGGTGACCATTCCATCACGAACAAGCTTCTGAACTGCTGCAGGGGAAATGTGACCAAGTCGGCGATGTAACGTATTGAGAGTGAGTGTTTCATCAACTGCATTGACCTCCTCACCAATTTCTCTGACCACTTTGTACAACCCCCACTCATTCCTAGCAATTTCTGCCACACGCGCACCTGCCAGATCGCGGATAATGCACTTCCCATGTGAAAGTGTGGTCGTAAACCCGTTCTCATCAAGCCGACCAAGGGAAACAAGTGTGTAACTGGCCTCGGAGGAGTAGAGGACATCTATCAAATGAAGCTCCGACATTGTATCTCCATTCGGTAAGTTGAGAATAATATCTCCCTGGCCAATAGCACTGAAATTCTGCTTGTTAGCCGCATGCAAGGGACGAGGTGAGATGGTCTCGAAGGTTGCAAATTCGTCACAATACGGTGAGATGTGCCGAGAGGATCCGGAATTGAAGATTTCGACTTGAACTGTTGAGGTACGTGGCTTGCTAACCTTTCTGACTTCATCTACCCCTTCATCGGATATTGTAGAAACATATGCGGCTTCGTCAGCAGTCCCATCGTCCTCCCCAAACCATTCCTCAAGTGCCCTCACTCCCTCCACCTCAACTGACACCTGGTTTTCCCAGTCCTTATCAAACTCCATCCCTGCATCATCAACATCCATGTCAACCATAAACGACACATCGTTTTCATCCTCAATGGCATTCACACTAGCACCAGGCTTAGTCGAAGACCCTTTCCCACCCTTCTTCTTTTCCCGATTAGGACACTCCCTTTTCCAATGACCGAGCTCACCACATTTGTGACAGGCTCCTTTCTTCTTCCCCTTTCCTTTTCCATCCTTCCCCTTTTCTTTTCCACCAGCTTCCACAGCTAAGGCATCATCTCCACCAGCCCTTGTACCATTCTTGTTACATTCGCCGAAGGATCGCATTCTTTTCCATTCATCACAGATGATGGTGATAAGGACATCTGGGTCAATGGTGTTTTGGAGGGATGTATGGAGGCAAGCAGCTGACAGCTGGTTTGAGGCATACGTAGCCAGCCAGTGAGGTAGGGATTGTATGATGGCACTCCTGTAGTCGTCGTCATTGATGCTGACACCTATGGCAGATAACTCGGCCTTCTTCGCTCGAAGCTTGTTAAGGAACATGCACACATCCCCTTTCTCAGGGCAGCATGCTGTCATAAATTCTCGATGGAGTCGGGCCTGCGAAAAGGCGCTCTTGTAGGTATAGTCATGTACTATGGCATCCCACATGGCTTTGACAGTGGGGGATTCAGAGACGACAACGAGTGTGGAGTCGGGGAGTCATTGGGCAAGAAGTGAGTGAGCAATACTCTCATTATGCTCCCAGGCCTCCATAACTTCGGGTGGGACAGTTGGAGATAGGGATTTGGTATCAGTTGCTTTGGGTTTCTCTGGGGACTCGGGATCGGGTGAGGTCTGCGTGGGTTTGGATGACGAGGATAATTCTGGACATGGCACACTACCGTTGAAGTGCCCCCACAATCCTTTCCCTTGCACCACTGTCCAGAAATGCAATGTGAAGATTGCCCAATTTCCACCTGACACATCTAGCTTGGGAATAGAGGCCGGTAGAACGTCATTAACTGTAGCCATTTGTATATTTGATCTCGAGTTCAAATTGTAATAGTTCAGCAATTGCACAGGGGCGGGGCCCATAACCTGAAAGAATATACAAGATATACTCAGTCTCTCAAGATACACACAAGAACTGTATGTTCATAACCTGAAAGAATATACAAGATATACTATGAAGCAATCAGTATAAGTAATACAGATCAAGGTATGAGTAACTCACCTCAGTCTCTCGAGATACGCGCGAGAACTGAGGTGTTGTACATGGTATATAGACCTTATATACTATGAGCCATGGTCCAAGCAGATAACTGACAATAAGTCAAAGGAATAATAGACAGATAATAAGAAAGTGGCCATGATAAAAGGCATACTATCAAACAAAGAAACAGCAAGGTCCAATGGTCAACGCTATGACTAGTGCTATTTGGCCTCAGCCTGAGTTTGCAACTCCAACACCTCTGTCCAGGACTGTCCTGTCTTTGTCCAACCCCATCCACTCCTGTCTGACGAGCTTGTAGACTGGCCAAGTGAGGCCACTACAGTTTCTAAGGGGTGCAACACATAAGTTGAAGCCAAGGCCTCATCTAACTTGGTCTGCAAACATCTGCTCCTGTCCGCTCACGGTCCACCCCTGTCTGGAGTCTGCCACCTTAACAGTCCGATCCTTCAAAGTGCCCACATGTAGAGATGGTGTCTATTGTCCTGAACATCATGACACATCAAAAGCTCAGTCTTGACATCATTCATCATCTCATGGATTATATTGAGACACCACAACTCTGCTTGAAACACTTAACAGTATGCAATATGTGCCAAAATCCAAGAGTCTGTCCCTCACTTTCTGAAAGCCTAGGAAAAGACTCTTCCTACCCATGCTATTATGGCAGAATCACATCCTCGCCTACTGCCTGTCTTTCGTGCATAAGGCTTTTTTATGTTTCAGAGATGCCCTACCTTTAAACATGTTTTTCTGCCAGCCAAACACCCTAGTGACATCCAGAAAAGTATACAAGGAGTTGACATGTGGCTTCCTTTGCTATTAGCCTGAATGTGAGGATCGTTTCAACATCCTCATGGCATGCTGAGGGCATTTGATCTTGCATTGGCATCAGTGGATGAACAGGCACCAGTATATGGAGACTAACACATAAGGGGTTCTGTTTTTCTACTGCTGCATCTTGCTTCTTCCCCCTAAGACACAACTGCTCCTGTATCAGCTCTTCACTAGATCCAACATCCCCTCTTCATTTCGCCATTCTCTCGTGCCCTCGCACAATGTTCTGTGCCCTTCACAGTCTTGCTTCCAACCATATTCACATTCAAGACTGCTCTGGCATATCTGGGACCAATGGATGGACACAGCCCCTGTCCTTGATCAACTCACATGATCTAATAGAAGCCTGTAGACTAGTTTCCATTTCCTGCCTTCATTTCTATTCCTCAATGTCACTTTGAGTGGAGCAAGGTATTCAGATGCCACATTTACACCTCTCCACTCTATTTTTTTCCACCAATCCTCCCCTCTTCTTTCTCTCCTACTCATAGAATACTTGTAAAATCCTTCCCTGTTTGACTCTATTCAACTATGTGTACTTCCCAGTGTAAATTTGAACATGAAGTGGTAGTGAATCATGCCTCACTCCAAGGCCATCTTGTCAAGTACTTTGTCTTTCACTGTCACTTCTCAGTGCTGCTTCGCATTTCACAGTTAGGTCCTAAAAATTTGATTTCACAATCCAGAGTTTGCTAACAGCCAAACTCCTATCTATCCAGTCAGATGGATGCTGCACTCCTACCACAGCTATTCTTTTTTCCAGCTTTCATTTGTATCTAGATCATTCCTGAATCTTCTCTCCATGTCTATATTAGTATTTATTTCCTATGATAGTGATCATTCTTGATGAACTCCAATGATCTCTAATATTGTTATACAGGGCCAGAACAGTGATCTTCAACAGGATGAGTGTCCAGAGAGGAGAGAGACTTCCTGGTACATTTCACAGAGAACTTCTGCTGCACTTTATGGAGAATACTTGGGAATTGCCTGTAGCCAGTGCTCTAAGGACTCCTGAAGGATATCCCTGTTGAGTCCTTCTTGGTAGGAAGTTTGGGCTTTCACAGCAGCATTCATGAGATAGGAGATCTCCTGAAGAAGGTAGAAAATCTAGTAGATTAATTTCCTTCGATGATGTTGCCGAGTAGCAAGTTGTACGACTTGAGCAAGACTGATATGTATTGGTACTAGAATCATCTGCCATTTGGAAATCAATTCAAATCAATCCAACCAGGAACACCATCAACACTTTGCACAGTACAGCGATATGTGAGATCAATTCAGGCGTTTTGGCAAGCATTTGGTCAGTAATGGGGAAGGCAACTTCCTCAGTTGCTCTCCAAGCTCGCTGCTGTCCATCATCCATCAGATTTTGACGTGAACTTTTCCGTTCTGGGCACAGGTAGGTGACACTCTCTGTTAAAACCATTGGCAAGCTCCTCCTCCGCCGCCGCCTAATCCCTTAAGGCCTTATCCCTAACACATAGTGTTCCTGTCCCTGGCGTCTCCCAGAACGAACTTAGCCTGTTTGTACCCATTCCACAACCAAAAAAATATATCGGGACTGCTATCGCGCGCCCGTTTGTAGTAGTTAGTCTATTGCAATAAATGTTGATTTTTTTTTTTAAAAAAAAGACAACCAAACAAATATCAAGTCCTTTTTTTCAATTTTGGGTCTATCGATATCACAAGAGCTGTAATTACTCACGAGAACAGTTAGGCTTCGAGGCCTTATGGCGATGTTTTTAGTGACCTCGTCTCAGTGGCTCGGGAACGGGCGCCTGTACATAAAGCAGCATTGATGGAGTGTTGATCGCAGTCGTCCGAGACTCTTAATTGATAGGACCCTTTGATCTCTCAGTTATGACGAAGTATTAGCTCGAAAAAGAACATAAATTTAATAGATGTTGTTGATGATGAATGGGGTTATTTACGACGGAAGAAATCTGTAATGTGAGCGTCTTTCAGTGAAGTGGCAACGCGAACTTCCTGAGAATAAGCTCTCATGGCATTCTCAAGCCCAGTGGAGTATGATCTAGTATGATCTGCGTGAGTAAGGAAATGGTTCGTGAGGATCTGCGCTTGGAAGAAAGTCCCGACACGTAAAAATTGTATCCATAGACCCATCCAGGTCAAGCCATTCGTCCACAATTAGGTCGTTCGCCTGATTTTCTCTTGGGAGAACAAATCCCCGCTTACCCACTCCGCCGCCACCTCCCATTGCCTCCTGGACCTCCAAAGTAAATATCGCGAGCTCACCTTCGGCGTCTCCTTTCTGTCTTGTTCCCGCTCCATCGGGTAAGATCTCGAACTTCTGCGCCACGGTCGGAAGCAACACTGCGAGCGTCATGATATTTTTCTTCGTGAGGAACCGCGTGGTGTTCTCCTTCATGTACGGAGTTGTAGCTCGAAGGGGCATCCTATACATGGTACATGACAGGTGCCGATGTAGGTTGCCGTGTTTTTATCATGGTTGAGAATTTATCGAATGTCCTTGAATGCAATGGTGCTCTGTCCTGGTTTCATGAAGTGAGACGAAACGCTTGATGATCGAATAGATCACAAACGCACAAGGTACATTGTTGATTGTTGACTTGCAATGAAATACACAATATTATCCAATAACACAACCACTACAGTCTCACGATTTCTTCGCAGCAGCAGCCAACGCCACCGCCCCGGTCTTTGCAGCGTCATCCACAAACAACACATGCTTGAATACATGCCCACGTTCCTTCAACCCCTCCAAAATCATCGCCCGATACCGCTCCACGCCTACAAGCGACCCTCCAAACGACAGCACCGCGTCCTGCGGGTCGATCAGCCGCGGTTTCTCTTCCGTCGGCAACCCCAGAAGCACCGACACAGTATCCACCAACGACTTCGCACACTTCCTCAACACCTCCAACGCAAGCGGGTCATTATCCTCAAACGCAGCCTCGAAGACAAGAGGCGAAAGCGTCGACAGCCGTTTCTCCCGCACAAAATTCACTACGGGTGCATCTGGGCCCACCGCGACGCCCGGAACAGGATCAGGCAAATATATGTACCTGAAGATTTCCATCGGATTGGTGATATTAAACCTCGCCATGATCTTTTCAGATAACCTGCTCTGCTGCAGGGGAAGCATCCCACCCACTTGCACGGTGGCTTGATCGGCCCTCGCAAGGATGTGCCGCACTGCTTCCCGGCCCACATCATATCCTCCTCCCTCATCTCCCAAAATCCAACCCCAGCCCCCAGAGCGACAACACTCTACGATTTGACCATTCGCTTTCTCAAATGACACAGCAATAGCGCCCGTTCCCGCGATGATGCATACAGCCTTTGACACATCATCAAACAAATGAATAGGGGCTGCAAGGAGGTGGGTATCATTGGCCACTATCAAATTTGGACCGATCGGAATGCCGACGAGAATGGATAGAGGCTGCAAAACGTTCTTTATAGCAGCTGGAGAATCGGCGCCAGAGACACCAAACCAGGCGGTTACGAATGGGGTAGATCCAGTAGGAGGCAGTTGGGTAGGGAGAGATGCGGCGGCAAGAGCTTCGGTGACTGCGACTCTGACGGCATGCGTATACGCATCGATAGTCAGGTAATTGAGGTTAGAGGGACCACCGTGTCCACGACCAACGACGTTGCCGTTAGAATCTGCGATAACGGCTGCGGTCTTGCTGCCACCACAGTCGACGCACAGAAAGTAGGACATGTAAGGTGTGTTATGGTAGAGACAAAGGAGGGGAAGGGGCGTATTTGAGGTTATGAATGGTGCACATGCAGGTGGTCTCTATTTGGGGAGTTGACAGGCTGATTGGCGAGCAGAACATCATCCTTCATAGACGCCAATTACCGGCCCTAATATTCACACGCTATCTGGCCATATAAAGCATGCCATCGGTTTCTTGCAACTTCTTTGTGCGGCAGCACGGCCATGTCATTTCCCCATGTTGCTCATGACTGCGTGGTCTCTTGGACCTCTTCACGCGGTCGTTCGAGTGTCAGGCCGTGCTCTGAGAAATTCGGACATCTTAGCACCCTCTGTCGTCTCTGCTACTCATCGTGGAGAGGATGGGTCGGTAGCTCGTACATACATCCAACCATGCTGTATCTAGATTATTTACCGTGCTCTAAATATTGCATTGTGCTTTCAAACAACAAAAGCTGGAACAGATGTGAAGAGAGAACTGCCCTATGGATTACTATCACGGTATCACTCGCTCTCAGCAATCAGCGCAACAATCATCCTGTCCCGCCACGTCATAGACATTAGCACCACAAAACCACATGAAAACTCGAGGCCAACGCACCTGTAGAGGTAATAGAAGAAGGAAAGAAGATAGAACCCCAATTTGAAGAACGTCTCTTTCTTGTGTCCACCCAGAGTTCTAAAGATCTCGGTCGCATCGTACATGTGGCTCTTTTTCCGGATTCTGCAATGCGACGCGAAACGATTCCCATAAGCACATGCATACTCATACAAGACAACACAGCCCTCGAGCCGCATCACTCCCGGAGCGAGGGAATAAAAATAACCAAAAAAAAAAGTCAACGCGAACTCACTTGTCAGCATTGTAGAGCACCAGAGGCAGATTGAGGAAAAACGCCGTCCATTGTCCGGAAATGAGGAAAAGCAGTGTGAGGAACGCGTGCGCCATATTTTCCGGAAGAACAAACTGTGCATATTGGAGAGGTGGCAGAGGTGTCCTGTCAGTAACTTGCCAACATGATATGAGATTCACGCACTTGATTCAGCTTGTTGCAGAGGTCGATGGGGTTGATATAGTCGCATTCCAAATCCGAGAACATGATAATCTATCCAACAACGTTAGCCTCCCAGAACCCCCGCACACGATACCACAGTATTGGCGGGCCCAGCCAGATCAAGAGGTTCGCCAAGCCAAGCCTATTCGAAAAGAAACTCACAAAGAACACCATGCAGAACAGTAACCCAGCGGCCATGAGCACCCCGAACAAAAACAACCAGCCTATGCCAGGTCATATGGCCCCATAAAGAATCAACAGCGCACGCGCCCGAGATTGCAGTAACATGGCGAGACCGCGTGAAGAGCGGATATAAAAAGGGAGGGAGAGTAAAGTTTTCCGCATGTGGGGTCGAGGAGAAGTACACAGGGGTCGCATGGTCAAGGTTGCGTATGCGTGGCACAAGATCCGTCACAGGACGTCGCAAAACACGAACAAGGGAAAAAAGCACAAGCACGGAATCTGTCAGCTCTCTATTCCAAGGTGACAACTTCATACACGTACCTGCTCCACCCATCGTAATGCCGTGTCGTCAAAAAACTGAGCGGGGAGGGAGAAAAAGGTTATGGGTCAGATGCCTGAAAAAAAAAGAAGGTAGGGAAGTAGTATGTGAACAGGAGAGGTTTTGAAGCCGGTATGGGGTTGTAGGCAGGGAGGGGATGGAGAACGGAGTCGAGCGAGAGAGGATTGGAGTTGAAGAAGGGGTTGCACACGCCAGCCGCCTCAGCTTTGGATCTGCAGGAGTCGGTGACGTTGAATGCGCGTGACAAAGTTCACACACGCGTGGCTCACATCTCCGCAGTCCCCGAAACCAGCAGGGCTCCCCAGCCTCCATTCAAAGCACCTACGGAATATATCTCATACGTAGACAAGTAGAACAAGAAATTATCTGCATTGCGTTGTGTGTAAAACATGACATTACTCTCTCTTATGAGAAGGGTAAGTATCAGCGAGAACACCAAGAGTAAATCTGGCAAAAGCAGCCACCAAGAACGCGAAGTGCCCACCCTCCATCCCCCGGAGCTATATTAAACGCATTGGATTCACCGAGGTTCACTCCTCGGCAATGAGGGCGGCGATCATCCTATGACGATGCGCGTTAGTAAAGACGGAAGAAAACTGGCAGCAGCACGCACCGGTATAGGTAGTAGAAGAAAGAAAAAAGGTAGAACCCAAGCTTGATGAATGCTTCTTTCTTGTGCCCATCTAACGTACGGAAAATCTCCGTCGCATCCAACATGTGGTTCTTGTTGACAATCCTAGCGATGCCAGGATAAGCACTCCAAGTGGAAAATAAGCAGAAACACCGAGCCGATGCTTACTTGTTGACATTCCACGCCAGAAGGGGAACATTAATCAAAAACGCTGTCCACTCCCCACTTAACAGGAATAACAGAACTAGGAAAGCATGCGCAGCATTTTCCGGTATGACGAACTATATATATGGGAGGTTGTAAGCGTATGTTTTAGCAGTTCACTGGAGCTGTAATATAACGCACCTGGTTGATCTTGTTACACAGGTCAATGGGATTAATGTAGTCGCTCTCGAGGTCCGAGTACATTATCACCTACAAACTCACAACATCAGAATCATATTTTCAAGACTGGCTCCCTCAACCAAGAAACCTGGTGTCATTCCGCCAACAGTAAGGAAACTCACGAAAAAGACCATAGTGAACAACAGCGCGCCCGACCAGAGGATAGCGAAGAGGAATAACCAGCCTGAGTAGCACCAAGGTTGCGCGTTCCGTCGAAAGGGAATGAACCAAACACCCCTTCACTTTAGTCTACGAGGGATCAACTTCCGCAGCAAAAGATGAGACTCACCGCCCGCCATGTTTGATGATGAGGGTTAGAAAATAAAAGCAGTAGATTGGACCGAGTTAGAGCAGAAAGGTTCTGTAACTGAGTGCACAACAGCTGGACCCGAGGATGGGTTTCCGAGAGGGCACTGCAAACACTCTCAGGCACGCGTTCCTGATGATCGTCTCAAAACCAGTCACGGTCACACTTCTCACCCAACAATTGCTCAATAATTAAATTTCACCATAGCAGGAGTGAAAACCAGATACGTAGGTGTACAACGACAAGTCTGCTACAATATGAGAGGAGAAACGCCAAAACCAGGTTTCAGAAATGAAAAGGAAACGCAAGAAGGAGTAAGGCATAAGAAACACCAAGGAAACAATCAGTCAATCTCCATCCTATTCGACCCATTGCCCTGTCGCCCTCCACCACGTCGTCCACCACGTCCGCGACCCCCACGACCTCCTCTCCGCCCACCGCGACCGGATGACGCTGGAGCATAGTCGGCAGGGTCCGCCCCAGGAGGAGCAACCAACACTTGCGCTCGAGGGTCCTCCTTGATGATAGAATCTGATCGCATTTTCCTACCCAACAATCAATAACCTTCCTTCTCAAAGAGGAAGAGTAGATGACTCACGATCCCGACTCTTCTTCCCCTCCCATAAGCACGTCAGCACTCCCCTCCTCCCTAACCAAACCCAACCCGTCCGGTCCACCTAACCTATTACTGAGGGATGTCCCCGTAGACGTGCTGCCCACAATCTTCACAGACAAAATCTTTCCATCAGCCGGCTGTTTGTTGAACTTTTGCACCGCAGAAGTCGCCGATGCCGCAGTCTTGAACGTCACCCTGATCTTCACATCATCTCCACCACGAACTAATTTTGAGGATGCGATTGCGCCGCAGCTCTTGAAGATAGCAGCAACATCGTCCGCTGTCGTGCCTGCCACCAAACCGCTAACTTCTACGACGTTGCCTTGAACGGCACTAGCACCCTTGATTGATAATCCTTGGTCTTTGGCACCTGCCGCAGCAGCGGTGGCCTCTCGTAAAGCCTTCTGAGCAAGGTTGTTGATGTTGGGTTTCGGTGGGCCGGCTTGGCCAGAGAGACGCGCCGAGAGAGAGTTATGGGATTCGTAGAGATCGTGAGACCATGGTGCGTCAATGTCACCCTTGGGAGGCCGGGAGCGGTTCTGAGAGCGCCAGTGTCGGAAAAGCGGGTTTGAGGACGCAGAAGGAGAGAGTACACACGTATGGGGTTGATGAGCGGCTTGAAGACCCATTGGACTTTGTTCGACGGATGGGACCGGTTGGAGTGGTGGAGTTGGGCGTCACGTTCATGCGCTCAAGGAGAGAAGCCATCGTTGTGTGTGTACGGGGAGGAGAGAGAGGGAATAAGAAAGAGAAAGACTTGAGTAGAAAAATTGGATGGTGATGGAAGGGGATGAAGAGCTGTGGTTCTCTGTTTGGTTCCTTCATCCCTCCCAAACATATTCCTGGTGGCGGTGCACCCACACTCACAGGGAGGCCATAGGAGAACCCAGCCCAGTGTATGATCATGTTCGTGATTTTCTCTTGCCGTGCCTACATACGGCGATGCGATTTGCTGTTATACCTCCATTACTGGCTCTTACCTGTGGCTCGGTCTGTCATCTGCCCAACGAAAATGATGGGCATTCTGGGGGCTGACAGAGAACCAAGGTTGCTTCACAGCCCCGTGTCTATTCATGTTGCCTTCCTAGCTTGTTATATGGAACAGGCTTTTCTCCGAAGATCATCGCTTTGATGATTGTGCCATTTTCAAATCATTTTCCAATCACTGAAGCCCTGCCAACTACTTATTTCCAGACTCCCTCCGCGGGTTTAAGTGTCACTGCAGATTTATACCGTTGATGATGAACTCATGCTGAGCACCTCGCAGTGTCCGCCTATTTACCATGCGCTTGCCTTTCTCGTGCCGTCATGCCGCCATCGTGCCAACGAGAGCACTTGATAGACTTTTCGGTCCCACTCTCCACAAGCGGAAAGAAAAGCAGAGTTGGGTTTGAATATTGATGAACCGGCTGACGGGAAACCAGTAACACCGGACTCGGAATGTAACGACCCCGAGTCTGCAAACAAAGTTAGACTGCCCACTAACTTTTCCCACTTCATATATATATATTGTCCCTGACAATCCAATCACAAGTCCTCCCGCCCACGTTACCCCCGCCAACCCCACCTCGCTGTCGTTTATATTTTTCTCCAGTTCACGATGCCCCAGAAAATCTATACCTCTTCTGTGCCACCAGTTCCCATACCCAGCTGCTCGGTTTTTACATATTTGTTTGGCTCCAACGACCCAACACTCATCGGACCTCACCCTGCCTCCCATCCCGCATATGTTGACGCAAACACCGGCACAACTATTACTCGTGGCCAGCTCAAACAACTTGCTTTCCAGTTTGGCTACGGTTTGAGATCTGTCTTCGGTGCAAGGCGCGGAGATACGCTCCTTGTTTATTCCCCCAATTCGATCCACTGGCCAGTTGTCCTCTTTGGTGCCGGTACGTGTCCATCGGTGTTTTTGTTGACATGTGCCTGACTGTTGATGATGCATTGATGGGTCAGTGGCTGCTGGTATCCGATGCACCCTCGCCAACAGCGCGTACAACGCCCGCGAACTTGGCTTCCAATACACCGATAGTGGTGCCAGAGTTCTCGTTACGAGCGAAGAAGGTCTTCCCGTCGTCCGCCAGACGTTCCAAGAACTCGGCCTGAACAAAGCAGAAGCCGACAAGCGTATTGTTGTCCTCCCCCAAAGTCTCAAGTGGGCTGGTGGCCCTGATGCGCCACGAAGTCCTGATGCCGCAGGTCTTCTCGAACTCGGAGATTTACTTGGAAAGGGTGCGCTTGATGCTGAGGAACGGTTTGATGGAGATGATGCGAATGAGACGGTTTACCTTTGCTACAGCTCCGGTGCGCAATTTTTGGCCTATAGGCTTGTTTATCAAACTTCCTCGGTGACTAACTTTGTTTAATGTAATTAAAGGCACCACTGGGAAGCCAAAGGGAGTCGAGGTTCGTTTCACCACCCAAGTCCCTTCTTTGATGCATGATATATTGACTGCATATAGACTACACACAAGAATGTCACCGCTGTGCTTTCGATTGTCAAGGAGCTCTTCCCTCCTTTCGGTCCGAGCGATAAGATGCTTGCTATTCTACCGTTCTATCATATTTATGGTGAGGACCTCATGTAGTCTTTCATTGTGATTCGAATTCTTCAGCTTCTCTTTGCAGGTGCCGTCAAGGTCCTTCACTATCCCTTCACACATGGTACATCGATCGTAGTGATGCCAAGATTCGACCCCGTTCAATTCTGCGCCAATGTTGAAAAGTACAAGATTAACGTGGCTCTCATCGTTCCTCCTGTTCTTGTCGTTCTCGCTCGTCATCCTGGTAGGTTTCATTTAGCCAGCATTGTTAAGCTATGTTGATCAGATCCCACTAGCTGTGGACAAGTACGACATGTCAACGCTCAGGTGCTTGTTCTCTGGCGCAGCACCGCTGGGAGCCGCGTTGACAAAAGCCGTAAGTCTCACATGCATCCAGAACTCGGGTTTTAATCCTGATTTCGTCAGGTCATCGAACGCTTGGAATCCAAACGTAATAACGGTGTCCGACTCTACATCATTCAGGGTTTCGGTCTCACCGAGACTTCACCCACCACCCACCTCCAACCTTTAAGTGGTGCTCACAAAATTGGTAGTGTTGGTCTCCTCCTGCCCAATCTAGAAGCACGACTCGTCGTGGATGGTGAAGGCAATGGTGAGATCGATGCTGAGGAGGGTCAACCTGGAGAGCTTTGGATTCGTGGTCCCAACGTTATGAAAGTGTGTTTTTTCCACTCTTGTTCCAGCTGTGGACCGGATTGACATTGGTTACTTTAGGGTTACCTCAATCGACCTGACGCCACTAAGGACGCTATCACACCTGATAAGTGGTTCAAAACCGGCGATATTGCGATTCGGGACTCTGAAGGGTACTACTATATCGTCGATCGTCGCAAAGAGCTGATTAAGTACAAAGTAAGCACCTTCACCGCTTCCACTCTTCCTAATCTAAACCCTCCCTCTTCACAGGGCTTCCAAGGTTCGCCTCCCTTCCAACCGTCATTTATCTCGCTCCTTCTCATCATCTGCATGAAATACAACAGTACCTCCCGCCGAACTCGAAAGCGTGCTCCTCACCCACCCCGATATCGCAGACGCCGCTGTGATTGGTGTCGAGAGCGCGAAAGAAGCGACGGAGCTGCCTCGGGCGTACATCGTTCATGCGCGACCTGAGGAGGTTAAGACTGAGGCTCAGAAGATTGAGTTTGCAGAGAGCGTCAAGAAGTGGATTCAGACGAAAGTTGCGAGGCATAAATTCCTCCGAGGAGGTGAGTTAATTGTTTGTGGGTTAAGAGGTGTGATGGTTTGCTAACAAGATCCATGTGCTTAGGTGTTGTCGTTATTGATGCCGTGCCAAAGAGGTGAGTTCATACTTTGTCCAGGTTCTTGGGTATGTATTGAAGGGGTTTTGTAGTGCTGCTGGAAAGATCCTTCGCCGGATGCTCCGTGATCAAGCTAAGCAAGAGCTCGCTGGACGTGATCCCGCGGATGCGGATGTCAAAACTAAGCTCTAACCCACAGATTGTGCCGCGAGGTGTGCATTAGAGCGTACATGTTGCACGTTTTTAGTGGGATTCTGGATGTGGAGCAATTCAGTTTCAACTCAATTACTGCTGAAAACTCACTGAAAACAAGGTTGCATACCATGCGTCTGTGCGGAGATCTGGGTGGACCATGTTTGTCTAATTTATGGATATATTACAAATACGGATGCTACACATGGATGAACTTGTTACATTGGCTTGATATACCTACACAGCCAACTTTACCTCCATACCGAATGCTTTGAGTTACCTGTTAATTATCTGTTGGGTTGCGTTAGCGACGTCTGCGACATAGTATAAGCAGAAAGGGAGATCAGGGGTGTCAAGTTCTGGTGCATTTCTCCTTATTGAAGATACACCCTGAAGAAATTCAATACGAAAATTGAAACATCATTGAAAGCTCAAAAGAGAATATAGGAGACTCACCTAGTTGGGATGAACTACTGACCAACAACGAACAGCAAAGTTCGAAGGAGAGGAAAAAATAGGAAGATGAAACTCGCGCTGACCAAGAGTGAGCCCCATTGTGTTGACGACTCGAACAAGCGAGCCGACTATCGTATAACTGTGACTATGAGCAACAAAACGCTGCCCCTCCGACCGACTGACGAACGCCAAAACGCTCGTATCTTCGCATCCTGACGCCTTTCACCGCCAATCAGCCATTGGGTGCAAGCAACAGAGTGTTGCGAGACGGTGCCAAGCACGAATGTAGATGAGAATCTACCTTCAGTACAAAGCAAGCCAGTTCTCGAACATTCTCGGTCCGGAACTGTCGTGCTTAGAGCCAGTCGCTTTCCGTGAATGAACCGAGGACATGCTCTGTGTCTCCGGGGACTTTCCCCACAGCCGAATGCGAGTGCCTAGAAATAAGACCCTCGGTGCGGAAGCTGCGACGACGATACTTTGGACAGCGCGAGATTTGTGGTGAAAAAAATAATTTTTGGGAGAAGGATTTTGAGGTGGCACGTGAGAGGCTTGCAACTCCGATTGAATTGGCGGACGATAGATGCCGAGTCCGATGGATAAGTGCCGTATTCTTTGAGGTGACATTATGTAAGCGCTTTGCTCGGCACATTGCCTCATCGAGGATGGTGACTCGTCCCACGGAGGAAATCTGTTCTTGTCCAGCCACTTCGATCTTCGACCACTACATGTCTACCAGACAAGCACAACCAGAGTCCCAGCAGCAGCGAAAACAAATCCGAAAACCACCCTTTGCTGACTGGCCGACGATCAAGATCCTCACTCCTCCTCAGGGTAAGCGTCACTCTCCTGTTCCTCACATCCACAATTAGTTGTGCTTATTCTATTGCTATGTGTGCAGGTCAATTCTCTCTAAAGACGGATGAGTGGTGTGTAACGTATTGCTCGCAGACGGTCACTGGGCGGATACATGGTAAGGAACCGTATTGTCGTTCACTCTGTATCCGCAAGGTGTTTCCACACGAAGTCCGCAACCTCCTTGCATTCAAGACACACAAAATAATAGACCAGGCCGGTAAAGCACAGTATCCGCTGCCCGCAGAAGGACAACCAGTCAACCTACCACGTATACTTGGTGGAAAGCCCCCAGAGGACCCGGAGGATGCGGATTATAGGCCTCGCCCAGAGCCGCCAAAGACTTGGGATGAAGGGTTGTACTTTTGGACGGGGAAGGGGCGGCTGGCCGCTCATGAGAAGATTGACTCGATGGCGTTGGACTTTGAACGACAGCAGCGAGTGGCTGCCATGAGACAGAAGCGAAGGGAAGTGTGGCAGGATTACCAGGACAGCCTACGGCAGCAGAACCCCCATGCACAAAACGACAATGTTCGACTATGGGTGCCTAACGTTCCTCCCCGACCTCTGCCAGATACTAGGTCCGTGTTTCCCTTCGATCAATCACTGGTCTTTATTAACAGATGTGTAGCTCACAATCCATCCTCGTCCCACTACCTCCTGATTTCCCGCCTCTCTGGGAGAGGATTAACAAGCTATTAGCCCCTTCGTTCCGTGTCCTTGGTATCCTCCGTGAAAGCATCAAGTCTGGTGAACAAAGACAGTTTGCGCAGCGAGTTTGGGAGAAAGCTTGGACGAATGAACCGCTCTTACTGGCGAGCCGGACTTTCACCCGAGCATATGAGCGCTGGAAGGAGAAAGATGAAACGGCTGATGAGGAAGACGATAAGAAGAATTCACCTTGATTGCA
Source organism: Podaxis rugospora (assembly GCA_018524415.1). NCBI lineage: Eukaryota > Fungi > Basidiomycota > Agaricomycetes > Agaricales > Agaricaceae > Podaxis > Podaxis rugospora. The sequence continues at coordinate 19,331 of JAEUWL010000105.1, forward strand.
AAACGTCGATACCTGTTGTTAACACTTGTCATACCGCTGCCTAGCTCGCACTTACGCTCATTTTCGGGACTCTATTTGTACAATCCTTCCATTTCCATAATGCGTCTAGTCTACTCCGCTGTATAGATAAAATAGATATTTTGTTCAATTACCTCTTTCGGGCATGAACTATGGATTCATATCGAGCTCCGAACAAGACGAGACACGAAAACCGAAAAAAAGTACATCAGGATGATAGGATATTGACAACAGTGGGGTTCGAACCCACGCCCTTTCGGACTGGATAGTAGGTAAGGATCCTAATTCCAGCGCCTTAGACCACTCGGCCATGTTGCCACATTGTACGAGGAGGTAGTGAACAACACGGCCCCAATCCGATGACTTTCCATCGTGCACTACATGCTCGATTCTTCACTCTTCTCCTGAGACTGATGGAGGCATGGGTGTACATGGGCTCTCAACCTATCTACGCGAAAACACCCGTTCTCTATCAAAAACTGTCCAGTTTCCCTTGACCTCTGGGAATGTGGTGCCGATAGTAATAGACGGATGGTCGTGAGTCCATTCCCAGCAGTTTAACCACCAAGTCCTGAGATCGCACTAGATTCATATACAACTTGTATCAGAGCTCAAAGCTCCCATGGGTATACGGAGGCGAATATCTTGAGTTCTCGAAGCTGATCACTCAAGCGGTCGAGGCATGGATCGGATTGGGCCTGAAGATCTACTTCGTTTTTGACGGTCTGAATCTTATCTTCGTCATCTCTTCTGCAAATTGACTCTAGGGTCTCTAAGGTGCATCCCCAGACCTCAAGTTTGCGACAATGGTCACTCGTCTAGGACAATCTCATGTCCAGCCTGGGCTGCTCTTCTTTCGGACATCTGCGACTTCGAGGTCGACACCTAGATTCTTGCACGAGACCAGAATTCTTCCCCCTCTGTCCTACACTACTTGTGTCCATATCCTCGAGGAACTCGCCAAAAACAGCGAAGCATTAGAGGTCCATTACGCAGACGAAGAAGGCGATCCATACTCTGTCGAGCTTGCAGGTCGCCTGGGTGGCTATGTGGTCGGCAACGACTCGGACTTTGTCATACTGAATGCCCCCGGCTACCTCGGCTACATCCCCTTGGATGACATGGTATGGGAATCAGTAGCCCTCGATCAATCATTGCTGGTTGACGACGATCCCGGGGATGACTTCCAGAAGGTGCGGAAACCTAAATCGAAGAAAAAACGAGAGGCGAGCACCGGAAGGGCGATGATCCCTCCGGATGGTGCACAAGACCTTCGCCTAACATGTACCGTCTATCATCCAGACAGCCTCGCGTCTCATCTCAACCTCCCTGTTACTCTTCTTCCACTGCTTGGTGCCCTTGTAGGCAACGATTTCACTGTACATTCAGAAGCCGATCGTCGCTCCATTCAATCCCTATTCTTCGAGAGGAGACTCACTCTTGGTCAGCGGATCGAGAGCGCTGCCGCGGCGATGCGTACAATTCTGTCGCCGACAACGCCTAGAAAGAAGAATAAGCATCAGGTCGGAAGCGTTATGGATCTTATTGACAGGACTGTCAATCTGCTCCTCTCACGTTTTACTACTCCCCCGAGCTCCGAAGAAGTGGACAGAGTCATTGAAAAAGTTATAACTGCGACTCTGCAATACGCAATCACCAAACACGAAGGCGATGTGGCATTGTGGGATACGGACATTTGTGCTTTGCATGATCCAGATCTATGCCCCCTTCTCCCTCTCATGTCGAGGCGTGTCTTGGAAGAAAGCGAGGGAGTGGACGGCCAAACCCCTGCCCTGATTCAAAGCGCTGCCATTCGAGACCATTATGTACAAGCGTATAGGAGGGGAAACTTTTCACCGAAGTTAATGGACGTACTTAGCACCGGGACTTCATGGCCAAGGCTGTTCCTTGAAAACCCTGACCTCGAGACAGTCTCTCGTAGTATTACGCGACCTCTTCGAATCTGGATTTATTCAATCCTTGATGACTCGCTTGGACTCCCAATTGCTAAAGAGGACAGTAACGAGACTGACACAGCCACAGGAATTCAGACTCAAGAGGATATCAAGGTTGAGGAAGAGGATGGTGGCGATGACGACGAACTCATTGACGTGGTGGAATCTGACAGCGAGGAGGAAAAAGCTGACTTCTTGGCACCCCTAAGAGGCGCATTACAGCGCCTCCATGTCTCTGACGATGATATAACAGAGACAGATGCTCCAGTTTCTGTCGTATCGCAAAGGTCGAATCGAGTTGGAAGTCCCAAAGTAATGGAATATGTGCGACGCGGTACCCGGATCGCTACTGAAGTCCTACCTGTTACGCCATTGGATGAATTACTTTCATCTATCTCCTACACCATTGCGGAAGAATCACCCGATGCGGATGAAACTATTTCCCTTGTTCAAAAGTCACCAGAGGAACGTTTTACCGTCTTTCTTCGAATATTGGAATCTGATCTGCCTATCATTCGCCGTTTATCTCCCGATCAACTGCAGCCAGTGTTGGCTATTCGCTGGATCGCACGTTGCTTACACCAGCGACTACTCGAAACTGGGTCAAGGGATAGGGAAAAAGAGAAATGGTCCTCTTATGAGGCACGCTGTTTCCTCGCAGCTTTCGCCTCGTGGCCGCCTAGCTCTGCCGCGGGCGAGGGCATCGAGTTCCCACCAATCCAAGATCGGAATGTGCAATTATGTGCGCAGCTGTTGACCACTCTGGAAACGTTGGAGCATCTATCTCAAGCTCTTCTCTTGACTTCACTCGCCTCTTCGGTTGCACACCGGTTTTCCGGAAAGCTCCTCCATGCATACCTTTCCGGTCGCCTGACTCTACCAGACAATGGAGCGACAGAAATGTGGGAAGCGTGCCGCGAGGGTCTAGTAGATGCTTTCAGAGAGGATCGCGCGAAGAAGGAGAAAAAGGCGCGGAAAGGTGTTGATGCTGCCACATCACCAGTAACCAAAGTGAAGAAAGCAGGGCTGCAGGGCGGGTTCTCATTACTGGCTGGATTAGATGGGTGAGGCTATTGTGCTGCTTCTTTGTTGTTACTGCGGTAATTGCTGTTATACCCTATCTCTTTCAAGAACTTCGTCTGCTACTCTACAGCAGAGTGATACTAACATGTGGTAGTTATATTACATATTAGGGCTGTGTTTGGGTTAGTGTTTGTCTAAAAATAGTCAAACTGATAGGGCTATGTTTGTCATTGCAGCGCCTGTCGCACTGGCTTCACAATCGACTGGTGCAGAGTCGGCGCACCGCCCATGTGTGAACGGCAGTGCCTTTGCCATGATTAAAACGGGGCACTTTGAGCCAACGTATAGCTACCAATCCCACCCAGACCCAAGTGTTGTTACCTTTACCAAGCAATGTCCTCCGAAGTGCCAACCATCACTGTCAACGGCTCGCCTCTTCCTGCACAACCACACCTAAGTCCTCCTATGAACATCCGACCACGCTCGATGCCTTCTCTCTCATCTCAATCGCAATCCCAAGCATCTGCCTCGTCGCAGTCATGGACTCCCATTGAGAGACGAGCGTATGACTTCACGTACGAAACTTTCGACTACAACAACATCGTCTACTATTATCGTGGATGCGGTGTGCTCGTCAGAGCAGCACCGACGTACGAGGTTCGTCCAATGTCCAGCACAACGCCTGGATTTACCGCCGACAAGAAAATTTTATAGGAAGCTATTGATATTGCTATCAAAGAATTTCCTCAATTGAAATCTGTTCCACGGGAAGATATCACAATCTGTTTTCATACCGCTTCCGACGGAGGAACAACAGCCTGGCGCATCTCAGCGAGTGCTTGGGAAACCAGCGCGAGGAAATTTGGCCCAAGAACCAAGTTTGATATCGCTGTACGCGGAGAGGATAAAGCTGCGGGACCGTCTGCTCACGCGTCGCGGAAGAGTGACAAGGCCCCGCCTCCACCACCGTATGAACCTCGTATGGAAATAATGGAGAGAAGGAGGGCGAGGGCACGGTCTCACAGTCCAGGCATGAAAACACCCTCGATCGTCTTGTCTAGCCAGAGCAGAGGCAGTTCCTTCCGTTCATTCTTTAGAAGATTATAGATTCTTGGGGTTATATGGAATTAGATCGTGTCTTCGGTTAATGTTCCTACGTATACGTATATTGCTGGGTGTGTAGATCCATAATTTTGTAGCATAAGTTTTATTTACGACTAGAAACCCCCCTTCTTCAGACGTGATATTCCCCAAGGCATTTGGCTGCATTATAGGGTGGAGTGAGCTGGAGTGAGGCGGTGGAACCCGGTTTTACGCGGACATCGTGACGGAACCATTGACCCTTTACAATGAGTTGCGAAATTCGGGAGCGGTGGCTGCGGAGGAGCAAAACTACTCAAGTTCGGCTATGTCGTAACAGCGCCTTGCTTCGAAAGGTCGCATTGTATTGAAGCAGATTGTTGATATCGCGGACCCAATCATCGTCTTTGCCTGGACCGGCGCCCTCGTGATGTCCCCCCTCATCCCCGGGTTCAATGATGGAGGATCTGTTGATGCAGGGGACTGGATATGGTGATGCTTGGACATTGACGTATTCACCAGTATTCAGGATGTGTGAGGTCCTGCCATCCATCGAGACACCTGCAGGTGATCTGCTACGGTCGCCTATCTGTTTGTCATGAGCTTTGTCCTGGGAGATGATTCAATTAATGTGAGCTTACCCGAAGTGTGATCACGGACGACGCTGGAAACACGAGCGGCCGGAATGACAGGCTGCGTGGGCAGATTGGTGTTAGAACCAGTGCACTTAGTGAAGGATGCACAATAGGCCCGCCAGCGGATAACGAGTATGCTGTTGATCCGGTCGGAGTCGAGACAATGAGTCCGTCGGACTAAAGCTGTGTTGAAAGGAGGAAATTTGTGAGAATTATAAGCCTACTCACCACGGCCTCTGTGAGATGTTGGCCATCGACAAAAATGTCAATGGTGTTGAGGTGAGGGCTAGAACCCCGGTGGAGAGCGATCTCGTTCATGACCTGCCAGTCTTGACGCGGTTGTTAGCTGTGCAAATACGTTACGATCTGCTGTGATAGGCGCACCGTCTCCATCATTTCCTTTCTTTGCCAAGTCTTTGTTATAAAAGGTGCATGCCAGACGCATTCGGTTTAAAATTGTTGCCTTGCCTTCGAACACAGATTCCAGGGCTTTGGCAAAATCATCGATGTCTAATAATGGATTAGTGACCTACTCATACTTGGGTTCACACAGGGCACTCACGGAATGGGAGAAGGAAACCGAGTGTACCCATAGAAAAGCTGAGGACTGGTGGGACAGCGCCAGTACTAAACAACGAGGAGGCATGGAGGATCGTTCCATCCCCTCCCAGTGTTACGACAAGATCAATCTTCTCGGCATTTGGGCCTATGATGGTAACGTGGGATTAGATAGGGCATGGGTTGCGTACGTATCACCCACCTGGTTTCCAGACCTCTGCACCATGCGGAATGTCTGGTCGGTCTTCATGAAATACCCGTACGCCTGGATATGTAGCATGGACATATCTGAGAGAGATACATGAGTGTATAATTAAGAGCCAGAGCCAAACATGACTGACTCGAGAAAAGCATCAATTGCAAGGATGACAGGTTGTGTTCGCATTTTGTTCACGATTAGGATACATTTGGGGCGTTCAAAAGGGCGCTTGCTATCCTTCAGTGAGGTCAATAACTCCTGCTACAGAGGTATTCCTGCACGAACGTCAAAGGGGGAAGTGGGGATGAAGATTTCGAGTTCGTCGCGAGTTGTCGTGTCCGTACATGGCTCGGGTATCTATTCAGTGATGGAATCACTGGTGTGGGGTATGTCGTTGATAGTAGGTGCCTTGGAGACACGCGACGCAGTGCCTGTGAATATGTAGGATGGAAGATGAAGGAGAACATTTCGAATCCGGCGATTTCGAGTGGGGCAAAGGTCCCTGACATGTAAATGAGCCACGTGACGTCGTCAACTACACGCTTGTCTTGCGATCGACGCGCTGGACATCCACCGTGTTACGTCCACAGGTGCTCGATTCCTCACTTGTTGCGTCTGTTACTCACTGACAATCTGATGAACTCAGGCTACCTATGTGCTGACGTCTCAGATGACAACCAAACTCTTTCCAGAAAGAAGAACGCGATCGCAGATCAAACTATCAGACGACATCCTCAAGGTTCCCGAACACTCTCCTATGAAAAATGCTCGAAACGCGGTCCGCAAAAATTCGGACTCGCCGAGCGTTATGGACTCGGTTAATGACAGTGAGGATGAACTCCTCTTATCACCCAACAAACAACCCAAAATCCAACGATCTAAACGCTCGGTATCACCTCCAAAGGACGAGTATGATGCTGGAGCACTGGGGGAAAGAAGTGGACGCGAATTGAAGAGGATGAAGTGGGATTTGTGTGAAGGGGACGTTGTGAATCCTGTCAAGGCCCGTCTAGCCAAAGCCGGTCATGCTCGAACCAACTCGGAACCAGATGTTGGTCCCAGTCGAAAGGCGTCTAGGAAACGTGCAGGGACCGCGTCATCCAGTAACAAGCCCAGCTCTATGTCCAATGTACCTGTGCCCCTTGTCATGCGATCACCAACGGGGCTCTCCAAGAAGACGAGGGCACAGTCTGTACCCTTGTTTCCTTCGTTTTCGTCGCTGCCACAACTCGACCTCAGAAACCCGCCGTTGTCTCCGATTCTGGCTCGCGCCCCCTCTCGTTCACCAGACAAATATCATGGTCTTAAAGTTCATCTCAGCCCTCCTAAACCCTCAAGCTCGGAACTGCCGCCGCTGCAGGTGGAAGCACTTCCTGATGAGCCAAAAGCCCCAATGAAGGTCGACGAAGAGCCTCCGGCTGATAATCTGGACGCAGTCATGGAAAGTACCCGCGATTCCGTGGTCCCGGTTTCAGAAGTCTCCGTCCAACCGCCAAAATCTCCAACCCTGGCAGTGCCTCCAAGTCTCCTATCCACTGAACCACCTGTAACTCCTGTCCCCGGCGATCCAAGTCCTTTCATATCACTCTCCCCGTTGACCCCGCTACCTGAAACTCCACTTCCGCCCAAGACCGCCGCTGGTAATGAGGATCGTTATAACGCTGAGGAGGGTTGGACGTTCAATCCAGAGGTGGGCGTAATTCATATTCCCTTGTATCTTCTCTTAACACCCCTTTATCCCAGGAAACCGAGGCTGGTTTGTTACTCCAACCGATACCACAACCAGACTTTGGGAAACCGAAGAATGTGCCCACGGCATCAAATGTCCCTAGCACTACAGCCCCAAGCCAAATACCCCGGCCTTCAATGGGACCACCTCCGCAGCCCCCGGCCAGAACTGCACCTGGCCGTGCTCTTGTTCTGGCAGCTACCGAACAATCGAAGCAGACTTGGCTGAAAATAGTAGCTCACAAAGGTTCAACTTCTTCCTCGGGTACCAACGCCTTTACCTTCCTCATGAAGAACGCCGCCAAACAAGATGCAGGCAAGTTGCTGTCCAAAAGCAAGGGGAAAGCAACATTATCATTGTCCAAAACATTCACTGATGCTGGTCCGAGTAACGCCAGAGGGAAGGCTAAGGCAGAGCCAGAACTCAAGAAGGTTTCACTCAAGGACCGGATGCGCCGCAAGGAGAAACCAAAGCCTGAGGTACCGACCAAATTCGTACCAATAATCTTCGACGAAGATGAGGACCAGGAGTCGGAATCAGACCTCAAGCCCAAGACGCCACCAATATCCGAACCTGAGGAGAAGCTTTTGTTCTCCTCCGTGGAGGAAGCCCGACCTCAGGATGGGCCTCGCGAGCCGACGCCTCTGCAAGGGGAGCCACTCGTCACAGGTCCTTCAAGTGTGCAGGAACCTAAAGAGACAACACCTACAGAAACGAGAGCTGTAGCAGAGAACGTACCTCAGCCACAGGCTATGTCACCCATTTCCTCAATAACATCATTATCAAATTCTGAATCGGAGCCGATTGCTCCACAAACAACTGAACAAGAAGCTGTTCCATCGCTCCCAACTGCTAATGGGTTGGCGGCACAAGAACAGCTGGAGCAAAGAGCTTCTGAGCCGGCGCCAACGGAGGATACAAGTCGCGCGGAATTACTACCTATCGTTGACGTACCATTGGAATCGCAACTGGTTCAGGGATCTCCATTAGCACCGCAGGCCACCCAGATGTCTCAGCCGACACCACAAATGGAGAATGACCCTGCTTCTATTGGACAACTAGCGCTACCTGCCAAGCCGAAACCTGGTCCCAGAAAACGGGGGCAAAGTAACATACCAACTTCGACTCGCATCACCAGGAGTGCATTCAAACCTCCACCCCCTGTGGTGAAGCCACCCGCTACACGCCGTAAGCTTTCATTGGTGTTCACTCTGAATTCATGCTAATATCACACTAGGGGCACCTCGCGCGGCGAGTGCGACTCTTCGCAAAAGTGGCAAGAAACCTGATACGACTGAAGCAACCATGACGGAGTCTGGGGACCAGGTATTACCTCCAGGGTCGCCTATGCAAACAAGCTCGCCTCTTCAGACACCGTCTCGTGGGCTCAGGACATTAGGCTCGAGCCCTGCGAAGATCTCGCTGGTGAAAACACCGTCGAAGCCGGACTTCTCGGAGGGCTCTCCTTCGCCAACCAAGATTGCGAGAGCGGTATCGATGTTCAGTCGTCCTTCAGGTGAGCGTTTTCGATACGAGCACAACTTCGATAACAGATATTGATGCGTCTATTAGATATTTTCTCTGTAGATGATATTGGAGTGAAGCCTAATGCATCATCACTATCAACGTTGTCGAACGCGTTGGAGAAGCTCAAGATGCCCGCTCCATCACGACCCAATACGAGCTTAGGATTCAACCATACGGTGGGCGAAGAGGACGATGACAATGATACGGTGACATCTGAACACCTGGGACAACAACCGCCTGGTTTGGATCAAGGAGGGAGTAACCTCAGACGTGACAGCTCATTGAAGCATTCATTCACAATCGGACACGATGGGGCTCCGGGGTCAAGTCAAATGGTTGCGGCAACAACGTTCTCGTCATCGGCCCAAACGGGGCCTTCGACGGGTAAATCACGTCTGGTCCAGAAACCGATGACTATGTTCTTCTCGAAACCCGGCTCGTCGTCAACGTTAAACACTCGTTCCGCCAAAAGCCACCTTCTGGGAGGCGGAAATACGAGACCGAACGGTGCTAGTGCTAAAGGAAGGGGTAGGGGTATATCTGGTGTTACAGGTTTAGGTGATGGAGGCGGACTGTTCCCGATGGCGAATAAGCGATTGGTGCAGAAGGTTAGCAAGAAGACGAGTTTACCGGCGGTGGAGGCGAGTCCTGTTAAGGGCGGTGGGGGCGGTGGGGAGAAAAATATTGATGGAGAAGGGAATGTCAGCACTATCATGGAAGAAGATTATTTAATCGGGGGTGGTGATGGTCCGTCTGGAAAGCAGGGTACTGCTACGGAGGACTTGGGTGATGTCTTTATGGTGCCCGTTACGAAGGAGGACGAAGTACAGGCGGTGGAGGGCAGCAACAGAGAGAAGCCAAGCGATAAGGGTAAAGAGAAGGAGAAAGACACGTCGCAGAAGAAGGATTCTTCACGGCGAGCGTCGTTGGCACTCTCTCTACTATCCCAGTCCCTAAGTGCAGGTCCAGCTTATGGGACAAGCGAGAAGGGTAGTATGGGACCCCCCGCGACACCTCGCAAGATTGCGCGGAGCGCGAGTAGCAGCTACCCCGCTTCTTCCATCGCTAGCACTAATGCACCTACAACCGCAACTGCAACTGCCAGCGCGACTACATCCTCCAGATCGAGTATATCTCCAGATAAAATCCCTGTGCCTACCGGAACGCGATTCAGCGCCCGGCAAGCAGCCAAAGCAGCTGCAAACGCGGAAACCAGGAGCCCTGTAACCAGTGCAGGCCCCGATGCATCAGGGAAGAAAGCCGGTGCAGAGAAGGATAATGACGATGCAGCGCCGACTAAGAAAGCTGAATCGTTGAAGGTCTTGAAGGACTGTGTGATTTTTGTGGATGTGAGGACAGACGACGGGGAGGAAGCTGGATCACTTTTCATTGAAATGCTGGAAGGCTTAGGTGCAAAGGTGAACTTCATCTTTCAACTTTTAACCGTTGGAACGCACTGCTGACTTTTTTTTTTGCTGTAGATCCTGGCTCGGGTCGGTCAGACGTGTACTCATGTTATCTTCAAGAATGGCTTGATGAGTACAATCAGCCGCTATCGGTGGGCACGCCACTTGCAACGATGGGCGGATGTTGACTAACGTAATCACAGGTTGCTCCGAGATCCCAAACCGTCTGTTGTTGGCATTGGTTGGGTTGTAGATTGTGTCGAGCAGCGACGACACGTTGAGGAGGCACCATATCTAATAGACCTCACCGAACTCAACGTTGCTGGAATGAATAAGGTGCGTAATACTTGACACAGCTTGAACCCAATCACCCTCAACCCTATCTCTAGCGTCGTCGGTCGATGTTGCCGAAACTGATATCGAGAAGTATGGTGGAGTTGGCCCCGACTGAAACAGAGGGAGAGGAAGGAGGCGAGGGAGATGTGTCGATGGATGGCTCGACGTCGTGTAAGTTCCTATTCTCACGTACTAGTGAACATGATGTTGATACATGTTCTAGCTATAACCTTAGATGATGACTTGACCCCTCTAGAAAGGGCCAGACGTCGACGAAGCATGATCTTTGGGCCGCCTACTTGACTCAGTGACCCATACATCTTATTACCGGAATTGATCTACTAATCTCGATCATACCTCGTCTCTTTTGATACACATGGCGGACCCCATCTGCAAGCTTACCAACATTTCCTAATTGCATGTATTCACCAATTTCAATACCCTCCCATTTCTCTCTCTGTTTCTCCTTTCGTCTAGTCTTTGTAGAATTACCATCCACATGGTCAAATTTGTGGCGGATTGTTGGCATGATCCTTTTTTCCTTGTTGGATATTGTTGTGTAATCTCAAAGCATCCAGTGTGTCAATACAAGTGCTATCCAGATACAAGTACATCCCTAAGATAGTAGGGCTAAGATATAGTACCAATGATAGCGCGGCTTATGCAGGCATGATAGTGTCTTTCACCGAAAGGGTTGCCCGCCTCCTGGAGTACCAGGGATGACCGAAGTGCAGCACATTGCTGGCAGAACGGATTGACCAAGGTGAAAAGATGAAAGCGACCACTACATATCGTCCACGCTCCAGCTGTAACTCTCCTGACCCCTCCGTTTCCGGGCATTGAGAGATTGGAAGAACTTCTTCTCGAAGCCGTTGCTACGATCTAGGACGAGAATATAAGTACCAAAACCATGCTCCCCGATGCAATTGGGTACGTACCAACACCATCCCAGCGGTAACCTGGCTTGATACCGAAACGGTTGGGAGGTGGTGGTGGACCGGTGTATTCTGGTTTTCGAGGTCCCTTGGACTTCTTTTGCTGTGAAACAGAGTGATTGGGTCAGGACTAGAAGGCTGCACACAAAGAAAAGAGCGCACTGTTAAGAAAGCAGCAGCAGGATCATTCCATAGCTCCTTTGCCTTCAGCTCCTCATTAAGCTCCTTATCATCCGCATGCCGTGCAAACGCCTTCCCTCTCTGTTTCTCCAACTCTTGCTTCCTCTTCTCTTCTTCCTCTTTCTGCACCAACCCCTTCCCCCACTCCATTTTCCGTGCCTCTCTTTCCTCCCTTTCCCTCTTTGCCCTTGCAGCAGCAGCCTTCTCTGCCTTGGTATCTATTCGTTTCCCACTCGCATCACGATACACCGTTTCCTGAGCCTGCGCAATTTCATCCGCAGTCGCTGTATCCTGTTGCGGTACCCGACTCGACGGCATCATCTGGCGCAACTTGGCTGCGTTCATCAATCCTCCTTTAAACGATTCCTGGTCCTCCGTTTCTACCACCACGGGCTGTTCATCTGCCGGCGTAGGTTCTTGCTCTTCTGCCTTCTTTGCGCCATCCTGTATCGTCACCCAATTTGAGGCGTCTGCGGATGCAACTTTGCGTTTCTTGAATGACCGGTCTTCGGCGACGACTGCTTCTGCGAGGTCGTCTTCTTCGTCTTTGGATTGATCCCAGCCCCAACCTCCGTCGTCGTCTTTGATGAAAGAGGAGGCATTTGTACCCGATGCGGTATCCTCGACATTACGCTTCTTCCTTTTCTTTTTGGGAGCTACGCGTGATAGGATTGCGTCCGCCTTGGGTCCAGACATGTACTTCTCAGCGAGGTATGCTTTGAGGTCAGCCATAGTTGAATTATGAGAATGAGTAGCAACTAATAGTCTTGGTGCGTTCTAAGTTTTGGGGTATATGATGTTGTACAATGGGCTGTGGTGGTTTCTGTGAGGTATGCCAAAACTACTGACCAGAGCCAGATTCCTGTCACGTGATGATACATCATAATTATAAACTTGTAAGCCCCCTGGTAATCACTATCGCAACATCAAGTATGCATAAAGTGGCCGTCCATTATAATTAGTAGGACGAGATCAGTATATCCATACATTACATATGAAAGAGCAGATAACGAGAAATCCAAGATAACAAGAAAAAATTGTCAGCTCTCTCTTCGACAACCGCCAGGAAGGAGGAAGCGGAATTTCTCTGCGTTCTCCAGCAAATAACGAGGAAGTCCGACAGCTGTCTTGAGACTAAAGCAAACGTCAGTCTTTAACCACCCTCCTTCATCAAACGAACTTACGGATCAAGACTCAGTTGAGAAAGCATATCCAAATACTGGTCAGGGGGTCATTCAGCAAACTGAAGACACGTTCAAGACAAGACTCACACTATAGGCCTCTGGCAGCATTCCAAAGATATCTTTGCCATTACAAATAGTCGTTTGAATCCTCGCAGAATCCAGAAGGTCGATCCGACCACCAATGCGGTCCGCATGCGAGAAGCCCTTCATCTTAACAACGTACTCTGGAATAGTCCTGAAGCAATAACTGCAATGCCATCCCGAATCCGCGAGGATACGTTCAGTGCTCTTGGAGTGGCGGTAGAAACTTTTATCGTTCCAGATGTGGGCGCTCGCACGCCAGCTGTTGAATCCCAAGAACCATTCGAAACTGTAATAGCGATGAGTCACGAGTATAGACTGACATGAAGTTAACCGCACCTATACATGAAGTTGCGTAATTGAAGATGGATCGACTCTCCAAAGTCGCAGGCTTTGAGCAGTTGTACAGTATGGCGCGAAGGTATCTCGTCTAAGTCGGCCATGAGAACCAAGCTCTTTGTTGAAGGAGGGAAGTTCGACATATGGCGTCGTAATAGGCTGGTCATGGTGTCTCGAGTATGCGCCTCCACTTCCCAAGGGGACTGACCGTCCGCCAGAGGGTATCCTGGTAAACTATCGATAGAGTATCACTCCATTTAGCAGAGTTAACGGGTAAGAACAACCGTGACGCACAATTCATATACAATCTTGTCCAGGAACTTGGCGAACCTCGCTTTGTTCTCTTGGAAGTAGGCCGTCTTCGGCAACCCAGTGAATGTCGCATTTGATTCCACAATGAGGAAATAATCCACGACTGGATCAAGTTCATTGAGCCGAATCTCCAACAAGTCAAGCTCTGTGCTCATCAGTATAGCATCCAACACCTTCACATTAGCTTCATCCCTCCGCTTCGACCAACCATGTAAAATGCAGGTATGAGCGTCCATGCTGATACCCTCCGAATAGAAGTGCGGCAAGATATCATTTGGCCCTTCGTTGTGGTCCCATAGTGGTCTACTGGCGTAGGATAGGAGGTTTCGGATCTGATACTGGTTTTGGATTCCGTAGAAAAGAGCGAGGGTGGCTATGAGAAAGAACGGTATGATTATGAGAAGTCGGCGAAAGGGCATCAACATTGTGAGCACAGTTGAATGCGACGATAGCGTCCAACGCTTCGAACTAATGCTATAGGTAGTCCAGCAACAAATAGTAATGTGAGGAGCTACTTGTGCATTAGTATGTGTAGGTAGTTACGCTCGAGATCAAGGGCAAACCTGTGACCCAGTGTGACATGCAACGTCATATGTGAACACTGTGAAACTGACACGTTCAGCTGCAGGACATGACAAAGGGGTATATTGTTGATCAATGCAGAAAAACCAAACTATCCGTCATAGTGCATAGTGACCGTAGATCGGAAAAACAGGGAACACAGAAGTACACTACAGACTTGCACAGGACCAGCCAGGCACAAAAAACTACTCATAGCTCAAGTAATGATCAAAGGCGGAAGCAATTTCAAGTTGTCTGCAAATGAATTACCCGCTCGTGGCTGCGGACGAGGTGGTGGCACGATGAGGACGGGAGTCTGACGATCCCAACTTTGATTAGCTACCTGAGCAGCGCATCATGCAGAAAAACATACCTCGGGAGGTGCGAGAGGCGTCGTGGCATCATAGCTCTCGCTTTCAATCCTAACTAAGGGTGTTTCCGTAGGCGGAGGTATCATGAGCGGCGAAGACCGCGGACTGGACGGCGTCTTCACAATTGTCCTCGACTTCGGCCATTCAGCCATCGGAGTAGGTACAGTGAATCCACTTAAGTCGCGGTTCCTCAGTTGTTCCCTATCCTTCTCTGAGCCCGGAGCAAAAAGAAGATTAAGGTTTTTAGGAGCGAGGGGCGAAGGCGTTCCTGGAACTGGGGACAGCGCACTAGACGGAACACTCCTCATTGGCAGCACCATGAAAGTAGGCTCATTGATTATGGGCGTAGGAGCTGGGACCCTGGGATAAGCTGTGATTGGGGTGGCACAAACTGACGCCGACTTGGATGGCAGAGTATCGCGAACGACATAAGCCGGAGATTGCTCAGGTGTGGGCAAGGGTCGAAGGAGAGGACGGAGCGGACCCGCCATGGGAGCAGGCGAAGGTGGGGGTGGTTCATGCTCCCTGAGGTCGTCGAACAATCTAGGAGAACGTTAGCCCTTCTCTAACCTTGCGAGTTCTGGAAGGAGCTCACAGGCTCGGGATCTTCACCGTCGGATACATGGTTGCCTCTGATGAGAGTACTGGAGTACCCGGATCCATTCGATAGTCCTTCTCCGGAGTATCGAGATGGTCAGCCTCGTCGTCTGTAGGTTCCTGGTATAACCTGAGAAAGAGTAAGCTCAAGAACGGTTTTGCAAGCCCGAAAAAATCACAGAATTGGTATCCTTGGTAGATGGTTTCTTCCGCTTTCCTCTGGGGAAAGAAATGGAGTTTCTAAGTCGGTTTGATACTCCTCCTCCTCCGGATAAACCGGGTATTCGGACTCATTCCCTGCGCCAGACTTTACTTCGTCGCGAAGGGTCTGAGACATCTGCACAGCAAGCTGCGGCAAATCCAGAACGCAACATGAGATCCACTATGAACATGATGCCAGCAACCAAGATCCTAACCTCCTGGTGGACTCGTTCCTCGATTTCCTTTACAACCGACTCCTGAATCATAGAGGTCAACCTTTCGCACAACTTGTTCTCAAGCGCGACCCGCACTTCACCCTCCAGTTTCTCACGGAGCTCCTGCATCTTCATCTTCTGCCTTAGGATCTGCTCTTCGAGCTCCGCTCTGGCTGCACGTATCTGTTTTGCAGTCAATACATCAATGGCAAAGTCATGACCAAGAATTATAATTATCTTACGTCTTCAACACGTTTGACTTCATTGGGAAGCGAAGACATCCGCTGCGACTGCTCTCCGAGAGCATTGAATGTCTTCGTCATGCGATTGAGCATTACCTTCATTGAAGTAAACAGACTCGCAAAGGCCAGAAGGTCAGGAGAGGCAACGTCCGCCGCCTTGAAGCTCAAATTCAGGTCTATGTGGGGAAGAACAGCGTCCTGCCTTTCTGGTAGCTCTGGCTCGATGTTTGATCGAGGATAATTGAGAGGAGAAACGGGCGAGCAATAAGGCTGGTGGAGAAACTGTGAGTATCTTTTGCTGTCATCGACCGTCGTTTCTGTGGCGGTCTGCATCGAGGCGGGGGTAGGAGGAATAACGATGGAAAGTTTCTTGGAATTGCTCGCGTGGGACATGTTGAGTATTGGCACAGTGGAGAACACAGGAACAAAAACGAGAAGGAGAGAGTAATGAGGGTGACAACAGTCGAAAACCAGTTCCAAGATCAGTGTGTTTAATTAAAATAGTCAGCAGCCAACCGCCTGCGGGTTGCCTCGGGGTCGAGCTTGGATTTGTTGAGCCACGCTTTTAGAGAAGAGACAGGCGAAGCACAGTTTCTGCTCAAGGTCTAGCTATATCCCATCCGGCAAGTTGTACATGAGCTTTCTGCACGGACCCCGTGGGGTTTACACGCCCAGTGTTGGAGTGATATAGAACATGCGGCCACAACGTGGACTACGTGTTCAACATCACAATGAAGCTGTAATCAACCGCATTTGAGATAGCTGGTACTGGTGTGCCTCGAGAATTATGAGGTGTTGAGTATGAGAGACCCTAATGACCTTGAGGTTGGTTGACACGTGGCCGATCTCCCTGAAGTCGATTTTCACTTGCAATGAAGTTTTACATCGCGAATTCTCTTGGGCCGGTTAACAAGGGAAAGGCAGGGAATAAAGTCAACGCGAGAGGGTTGAGTTGAAGAGAGAAGTTGCAATGTGACGTAAGCATAGGATTGGATGGCAATTGGAAGACAGTTTTGCAGATCCTTCTTAGCTCAGTCGGTAGAGCGCGTCACTAGTGATGACGAGGTCAGTTGTTCGAGTCGGCTAGAAGGAACGGTGAAACCCTCCTGAATCTTTTTTCATCAACAGATGGAATCCACTTATACAGGTGAATTCGGAAACATCAACAGAAAAAATCAACAGGAGGTACGAGGACTGAAGGGGAACTTCAAGTCGCCGTCTTCGTCATAAATCCCATATCCCGGCTCTTGGTTGTCACTATAAATGTGCGCAAACCACCCAACTCCACCACCGACAACCTCCTTGAGATCTTTGCAGTGAGAGTCGAGCAAGACATAATAATCCTGTGGCTCTATAAGACCCAGGGTTCAACAAGTATCAGAGTGCGCTTACATGTTCATTTTGCACATCGGCCACAGCATCTGGGCTGTTGGGTTGTACGCCTTCGGATGTCACGGACGGCCACCCATTCTAGGAAGGTTTCACAAGGGTTCTTATGCCCTGAGCCAAAGTCGGGCTCACCTCGTCAAAGTACATCTTCTTCCCATTCCCGTTCTCAATAAAGAATTGTAGGTCTTGCAGGACCAGGGGCCAGGAGTTGTTAGCTGAAGGGTGCTTTGTATGAGTTGTCTAGATCGTCCACCGGGACCATGCTCACCGATTGATGCCTTCTGGGAGAAGAATGGTAGCATATGAATGTTGATGGAATCGATCGCATCTAGGACGTCTTGGGCTCCTCCGCGTTCCTGATAGCTAGGATATACCAGATCAGACTTCGACAAATGCGGATAAAGAACTTCCATACGCACCCGAAGGCGAGTTCGGAAACCGTTACGGGAATGTGAAGGCTGGACAAATTCTTTTTAGCCGCAAGGACCTGCTCGGCCAGCTCTTCGTGAGGCAAAACGTTGTCGAAAAGCGGCTCAGATCCGAACTGGAGAACGCGAGTGACCCATTTAGCCTTTGGGTTGGCGTGCAAAGCTGCCAGGAGGACATCACGCCTTCCAATCCAAACGTCGTCGCCGTTGAATCCAAACTATATATTACTATAATTAACATCTGACTTTGGAACCCAGTAATGAGGCTTACCCAAATAAGCGCATGTACTCCGAGACCAGCTTGCCAGGCGGCCTCAACGATATCGTCACTAGATGCTTATTAGCATCATGAAAGCTGCCAAGTTCTGGAGAATATTCACTAGAATCCTTCTCTGTCGCAGGCACCGTAAAGCCTAACATAACGTGAATGGAAGTGGTTGCGAATATCTTTGAACTCGGAAATGAGTTTCGCTCTGCTCTGGCCTTGGATATTTACAGCCGAATCAGTGAATCGACCCAAAAAAAGCCACCTGTGGAGAACCTACATTCTGTGACTTCATAGCTGAAGCCCATGAAAGCATATTCAGTTGCGGGATCACACCACCAGGTATGTAACTGGGTGTTCGGAGGGACAGTGGACGGCATATCAAAGCCAAGCGCAGGGAAACAGTGGGGTGCCTTCTTCGCTCCTGAGCCGGGTTCTTTGTCGGCGGTTATTCGAGCGGCGGAAGCAAGGCCCAGCAAGGCTGAGCATAATGAAACAGTGAGTGTAAACTTGCACATAACGCGGCAGCTATGTGGCCCTCTGTCATTTCCCCCAGTTAACAGCTTTTATATATTTTCGTCTTACGGCTTCGAATTCTCGGTCGCTGGAAGGCAGTCCTAGAAGACGCACTCGAGAAGGCTGCAAACGTCAAATAATCCCTTCTTTGTAGCACACACGCTATAAAAGCTCAAGATGGGTATCACACGGCCAGTAGCATGTCCTAACAGTGTTGTTCTGGATTAGATAGTAGCGTATGAATAGGATCGAGCCTCAAAAAGTTATAGGGCTCACATGTGCCCTATTCACATGTGGTACCTTCGCTGACATTGGGCCGCAAAAGTTGCTGAAGTATAATGAACTAATCTTAACTAAGGATAATAATTCAGAGCAGTAGGCATAAATCCGGACGAATAGGTGACCACAACTGGCTCACTGCGTGTGTGTAGCGGACACTCCCAAAGGTAGCATTGTCTGATCTTGTAATGCGACACGCTCCCACGAACGTTGCTGCAGCTGTGTTCTTCTACTGAATATCTGGTTGTCTATAGATAGTAACAGGGACGCACATGACTTTCTGCCTGAGCAGAAGACAAAAGGTTCATATGGTCCGGTATTTCGTTGTTATTCTAGAATTGATGAGATGAGGGAGCGGATAAACGGAAGGATATATAAGCACTCACCATTCCCGCGTCGTCCAATTCGCGCAAGTTTAGGCGAAGGTCCGCAGGTAGCCGCGAAGGTAGTACAAGGACATGGACTGTGGGAGTAAATGGTCTTGACGAAGCTGATGCCTCAGAGAAGCGCTGTGACTGCGTAAGTATATTGAATTTCCACGACGTTAGAAATTTCACTTTTGCCGTGTTCAAGGCTAGCCTGATATTAAGCCGGTCGCCTCTAGCTTCATGTCCGACCAAAATGAAATGCTCCCAAATGCAGTCGATGATGTAGACTGATTTGCTTCGCTCAGTCTCCTCCCCAAGCGACGCTATGGCAACAACCTATGAGGGAGCGTCACTATAATCATCAACAAAGAAATCAGCGACCGCTTACAGGAGGATTCGCTTGTGCGTTAACCCTCCAGACCCGAGGATCAGTTTCAGGGGACTGTCTTCTCCATTTCCAGTAGTCTGCTTTGGCAAATTCATCGTCTCCCAGAACCATCCAAAATAGCTCGTCTTTGTCGTTTTCTCCCTCATGAAGCTGAATAGCGGTAGAATCCCCCCTACCAATTCTAGTTGCATATTTGATTGCAGCTTCTCTCTCTGCATCCGTGGATCCGCAGCCATGCCAAACATAGACAGTATCTAGAATGGTCAGGCAATAACTGAATGCTGAGCAAAGATTCTTGACACTCTGTTGGCCAGTGTAAGAGTAGATCCAGTTGCCGAGAAGCTTCACTCACAAGATCATGCTCGTCGATATAAATGACTCCACCCAATTTACGAATCGAGTACATCGCAGTATTTTCTGCTGACCAATGCGAACGACTACCCTACATCCAAGGTCGAACTTCTGAGCCATGAGTAGTGGTAATCCACGAACCTGTCTAATGACCACCTGCCCTCCTAGTAGCTGTACTAGTTGTGGTGGTTCAGAATTCTGATGTATGACGGTCTAGCATCCGCTTTGAATAGAAGTTTATCTCTCCAAGGAATAATAAGCTCACGGGTGAGATATTGTATCGCTTCGCAAGTTCCTGTATTTTTCGTTCTTCCTTTTCTCCGACGTTGCTTTCCCTTCCATACCAGACCCACAGCTGGGTTGATACCAAGCCGGTTGATTTCGACTTGTACCGATGAACAATAGTGAGAACTTCTGAGTCATAAAATATATCTGCGTCAGTGGTTATCGCGATAGATGAAGTGCCATTGATAGACAGGAGGTCGACGGAAATGGTCTGTGTATCGGGGGAGGTCGAAGGTTGGGTCACGTATGACCGAAGCAGCGTCGAGACGTCAACAGATGGTAAAGGTGCATCGTCAATGCCTACAATTAATAGTTGTCACAGCTCGCCGCAAAAAGAAACAAGGGAACTTACTGAAGTGAACAATCCCCTTCTTCTCTTTCTCCTCAGCACGCTGTGCCCCTTCCTCCGCAACGTCAACCACTCGCTGACTGAGTGTCGCACCATGCGAAATGGTATCAGGCGTCCGAGTCAAAGTTCCGAAAGGTGTCCCATTTGGGGTAGCTTCCTCTTTTAAGGGGGGCATAACCGACACAATGGAGAACCGTTCATAGCTTGATCTCCGTCTCTCTGGCGAAGGAGGAACGATATGCCTTGGTTTGGCTGCTGGCTCAGGAGCAGGCTCCGGAATAGGTGGGTTAACCTCTTCTGGGGGTTTAACGCTCTCGCTGTTCAGGTTGGCGCTGTATTCACTCAGAGCCTGAGCTACGTCCATTACGAGAGCCCTGTTGCCGGTGCTGGGAATCCGTGTGTGCTTGGGTGAAGGAGGGGATCTCGGTGACCTATCACTCTTCACACTCCTCACAGGACTAGACGCCTTTGGATGACCTTCAGTGCTATTGGGAGAGCCATTGTATCCAGACGTGCTGGAAGGACTAGCATCCCGACTGGAACCTGTGGTTCCTAAATTATTCGATACCTGCAGTGTCGACTCGGGTGAGGCGGATTTTGGCTCGGTAGGGTTCGGTGGAGCACGCAGATTGTCGTCATTCGGAGTCATACCAGGTAAGGCCCGGCGGATGAGATTTGAATCCATTTTGGGTTTGATCTCTGCTTGAAACGGGGGAATTTGGGTTTGGGTTGAAGGTGATGTGACAGGCTTTACCCCAATCGGTGCACTCTGGCCCCATTTCTGAGTGATATGAGCGACTCTTGAGAAAGGCTCCTTAATTGTGGGTAAGTCCGTTGTGTTCGAGGCACTGTTCCTCCTATTTAGCAATGAAGGTGATGATAGGGATGGTTCGCCGAGGGCTTCAGGTGATGCAACACGTGGCAGGTGCGGCGATCGTGGTAAAGGAAGCGTTCCTTGCCGGGATGACCCAATGTTCTCGACGGGCTCAGGAAAAGACTTGGTTTGTGATGAAATCCCTCCACTCGTATTCCTGTTCTTCTTAGGTTTCCGCGCTCGATCCTTGGTTGGCTGTGTTTCATAATGCAAGAGTGTATAATTGGATGGCCGACATCACAAGTAGATCGGGGTGTTTACAGAAGACATATATGAAACACAAAGACGTTGTAAGTAGACACCGATATAACATCACCAGAATGAACGCACATGATTCAAGGGTTTTCCCGTAGGATTCGGAAGTTCGGAAGGAACTGAAAACCTTGGTTTGTCCTTGGTCTCCGGATTAGGATCACGCCTGACACCTAATTCGTCTACAGATGATGTCGGGACGGCTTCCTCAGGTGGAGAAGGCGATTTCTCTGGGGTCTTTGGCTTATAGATGACCATAGTTGTAGCCGAACCAAGGCGAGGGCTACCCTCAGGGGGAAGCATCTTCTCTGCCAATTTAGCACGACGAGGACTGAGTGGTTCTTGAGGCACCAAAGGATCGGGATGCAGTAATGGATGTGAGGTTTTGGGTTTGAGAACCTTGGCTGATGCCGGTGATGGAGTTGCAGGCACAGGTGCAGGTGACTTCGCTGTGGGGGACTCTGATCTCATGGCAAGTTCGGAAAAGGATTTTCGAACAGGAGATATCTGCCGGGGTATGGAGACAGCAGGTGGTGAAGGAGACGTGCTGTTCGGCTGCCAACGATCCAAGACAGAGCTTTTACGACCGCCACCAGGCTTTGGAGCCGGAGAACCGGGTGTGGATTTTACTGAGCTCTCGAGTTGAGTGCTGGCTCTGACCATATTCTGAACGAAGCCTCGACCTTGAAGTCGGCTGATAGAAGGAGTGGGGTCCTTCTGTGGAGGTGGTTTATGGAAAGCTGGAGAAGGAACAGTACTCGGGGGAATGATGGGTGTTTGGGATGGTAAACGTGGTTCGGGAAGGATAGGTCGCGCAAGGGAAGAGGTAGAAACCAAAGACTTGGTTGGCGAGGCTGGAGTATTGACAATGCTTGGTGCATGACGAGGTGTGGTGGACATTCCAACAGGCGCCGTAAAGGGGGTCGAAGGTCCTGAAGTGGTTGGTGGTAATTGATCTTTGCCGGGAGTTTTGGGTCGAGCAACTGGAGCCTCGGTACTCGAGCGGGTAGTTGTGGGTCGCGGAGCGAAATTATCGATCGGCTTTGAAGTGAATGGCGTGGGACCAGGCGTGCTAAGAGTCCGCTCACGCGAGCTCGTCTTCTGAGGGGATATAGGGCGCGGCTCTATCTGCTCCAGGTATTTCTTGGCAACTGAAGGAGTGCTGAGCGTCCGGTCGCGCGCCCCACTCTTCTGCGGAGACATGGATCGGGCTGTGGGCGCCTCCTCTACTTGCTTGACGAGGGAAGGCGTCGATAAAGGCTTCGCCATGCGAGGCTGATACCTCTCGACAGCTTCGGATGCCTTAACTGCATCCCGAACAGAGCCAGCACCCTTAGTGACCATTCCCGGCATCGCGACCCCACCTTTGCCAAAGATTGGATGGGGTCCATTAGTGGTCCGTTGTTCGAACTGTGTAGGATCATGAGTGTCCGGTTGAGGCGCGTGACGGTTAAGACGCGGTCCTGTTGCGCGGCCTCCGATAAAAGAGGCTAGAGAAACGGGGTCCGGTCTTTGGGACGGAGGAGGTGGGGCAGCAGGAAATTGGCTCGGTCGAGGAAGTACGCCTTGGGTGATAGATGTTGTATCGATATTCGACGAAGATGATGCTTCCATCAATTTACGCAGCGTGTTGTCCTGGTTATTCCGTCTCTCTGATGGAGACATCAACGTTTCGGAAGAAGGTGACTTGTTAAGCCTGGATGAAGGTATTCCCAATGTGCTGGGAGACACCGCTGACATACCCATGCAATATATTCAACCTCTTAATTGCTGTCCTAGTTGACCAGAGGCAACTTACACAAATCCACACCATTATCACCACCGTATCCAGCTCCCCGACTCCTACGAAGCCTCGCTCTTCGGGCGGCTGCAATCTCTTCCTCAAGTCGCTTCTGCTCCGCCTCTTCATCCGCATCGACTTGTCGCTGAAGAGCCTTGATCTTATTCGTCCACTCTGCAAGTCCAGTTTCTGGCTTGGGAAGATCAAACGTTGTCCGTCGTGAAGGGGTCAGTGGCTCCATATGAACTCAGTTCTACTCGGCGTCGCAGACGGGCTCGATGAAAAGCAAAAAAGATGAAGCAGATATCCGACGCAGAGTTGAGCCTTTATTAGACGGTTCAACGATACAGGATGCGAAGAGCACACCCCCCTGAATGCCTCGTGGCCTCAATTCGGGCGTTTGTTATGGGTCACGCGTGATGTTCAGCGACAGGGGCTAAGCTGGCTTGTTTTGGTTTTGGCTCTATAATGCTACAATTCCCTCAGTCTATATCTTAATTCCATCACTGCATAAGCTACAGTGCATGAGCAACCCAACAACAATGTCACTCGGTTAGTATACGAATCCTCAAGTCATAAAGACAGAGGCGGTTGAAAGCGCCAGTAAACCCCAACCAGCCGGTCGGGCGAAAGGATTCAAAATAAACCCGGAATTGATGCTAGCGCGCCTAGCGTGTAATTGCTCTGCAACGGCCGTCGTCACAACGTCGGAAGAGGTATTAAGATCTGCAACCGATATTAATATATTACCCCCAGACGATGTGTTCAATGGAACCTACCCAAGAAAGAAGGGCCGCAGAAAAGCTCGAGAGGGCTATTGGCTTGGGAGACTTGGGCTGGGAAATCTTTGACTCCCATGGTGTACGCGGTCTTCATACAGCTGGTGCAAGCAAGTTCGGTGAGGTTTGAGGAAAAGAGCACCTCAGCGTCTTGGTTTAAGGTATCAATATTCAAATCAGTCAGGGACAGTTTCCCAACTGTTTTCTCGAGGTTGTTGAGGGTCTGCGTAACGCAAAGCTCATCCTTAGTCGTGCTATGGTATAGACGTTAGCGGTACGACCAGACATTACGAATTTTGGGACTGACTCTTTCAAGCACGCAACCTTCCTGATGGTCGGGTAGGTTTGTTGTGCTATATTAGTAATCGTACTCTGAAGACCCATGCTATCGACATTGACCTGGGAGAAGTCCTCTGAGCAGCCCTGAGTAATGTTGGCAACGACAGTGGCGATGTCCTGGTTGGTGCAGGATTCAACATCACACAAACCCGTCAACCACGTATTGACAGTTTGTGGGACAGACTTGTCTGGATTAACGATAAAAGTCGAGAGTGCGGGCAGGTTAAGACACCCAGCCTCAGGAGCGGCGAGGAGCCCTTGCAAAGTTGCTGAACAAGATGAAGTGAGTGATACGGGTATATGGTCTATGACACTAGGTTTTACTGTCAGTTGTTCATCATACTACACATGGAATAACAACTTACGATTGCGCAGTGGCGAGGCTGGCTCCCATCAAAGAAACAAGAATAGTAGATTTATGACCCAGCATAATGAACAGTAGAAAGAAGTTGAAAAGGATATCCGGCTGAGAACGAAGATAACGAAACATGCACGTGGAGAATGCTGCAACTCGAGTTGCAACTCTTTTACCTATATACCAATGGATGTTATCCAGATGGCAACAATCTCCACACCTCACTATAATGTAGTGGGTGGATTACATCAAAACGCATCACAGCACCATTGTATGGCAGTACTACTTGCATTGAAGTCCACTTGTCGTCCTCATTTTTGGCAAGTGGTTGCCCAGAAATCAGGTTCTGGTAACCCAGGATCGAGGTTTAGATTCGTAAAACTAATAGGGGTCAGGCGCCCATTATGGCGGAAGGAACCACAGATATGCCAAATCCCTAGCTACCAGTAGGAATGCTATTTGGAATTGCGCATTTCTCGGGCATTTAGAGTCGTCAGTTACCTGCATTGCCGGCTGAACGTCCAGCAGCACGTGGGACCTGTAGTGTCGTTAGACGAGCAACGAGGAAGGGTCTTGTTCTTTCTGATATTCTGAGCATGTAGTCCAGAACAGAAGAACAAGGCATGTCGAGGACGAACAGCAATGGTGATCCAAAAATAGACTCCATGCCAGTGCAAGTCCTGGTGGGATTCTGGGTTCCTGGCGCCTACCCTCTTCAACATCAAACCACTACCCTCTGTGCACAACACCGATCTATCCTCGAAGGGAATAATGGACTGTCCCCTCGATCTATGCTGTGTTCTCAAAGTCGAGAACAACAACAAAGTGCCGCTCAATATACGCGGGATATTCTCGGATGCTGGCGAGATGTACGTGTGGACAATGATTGAACAGGAATTTCGCTTCGCGGATATCATCCTGCTCAATACCCTCAATCAGCGCCCCAGATCCATCACATGAATGCTGAATATGGTTTCTTTAGCCCGCAGCTATATCCGTACGAGAGCGGCGTGCCTGGGCAGTTTCATTATTTTATCGAGTATCGACATCGGGAAAGCCTCCACTGTGCATTGCGTTTGGGGCTTGGATCATCGGCTGGACTACGGGTTTACCCAATCCAGTCAGACCCTCGCCTCGTAGGACAGTTTCGCTCGTGCAAGGCTCACGGGCCCTCCCGCCTTCCTTCCAGGGGAGAGACGACTGCAACTTGGCCGTCAGGATCAGCGGGCTATCTACACAGTTCAACAGACAGAGCTGGAACTAAAGGGAATCATCCTTCGGAAGGAGGATACTCTGACTTTGAAGTGGTGGGCCTCACAAACCCAATAGTGGAGAATCAATACAATTATCGGTCTCTGCCGCAACTTTCCTCTATGGACTCCCTTTGCAGACGTTCTACACAAAAATCATCACATATATGCAGGACCGCCTCCCGCTCCAACACCGATACAGATCCACAACAGTTTGTGGATACCGCTGTCTCTTTCTCCTTGGACTCATGCCTTGTTTTCGACATTCGGGGACGTAAATTTGTGTACGACCTTGCCAAAGACCCACAGCAAGACCCAAAGGTAGTCATCAATCTCCTGAAACAATCTTCGAGTGAGCGAGGCAGCTGGATGGTTGCAGGAGCTCATTTCCGCCGAATTGGACAACCACGTGCTGCCATTGATGTCATGTATGCAATGCTAGAAGGTACTTTTTCGATCAACAACCCGAACCATTTTTTGACCACCTCGTTGTAGTCCTAGTGAACAAGGGCTTCACAGAGGCCAAGCTGAAACCTGTTTTCCTTTTACTGTCCGGCTGTGAGCTTGACTTGGCTATATGCGCGAGGCAGCACAGCGACCTGGCAGCCTCACAACAGCATTACAATACCATGCAAATGTGGATGCACAAGGTCTACGGGACATCCCTATCCGTGACCCTTACTCAACCGCCTAATTCTCTCTTGTCATCCGCTGCATCTCACATCCAGGTCCCACCTGAACCATCACAACTCACACACGCCGTGGGAGCTGATTTTTCACCCACCAAAGCCATCCCAGAGAACTTGATTACCCGCAAGCGGAAGGTGGAAGGGAATCCACCTGAGGAACGTAATGTTCGCAGCCGCCATTCTGGACCTCCACGAATGTCAACAAGGGAGTACAGGGAAAGGGAACGTCCAGGTAACAAGGAAAACCGGAGAAACAGATAGAGTATCGCATAAAACGCGCATTCCTGTACATTAGCCATCATCATCGCATACGACTCGGAATCCACTGCATTCACCTTCGTTCTACGAACTTGACCCCTGCTTAAAATAGCGCCTGACATACCATACTAAGCAAGCAGCCGAACTATACAGTTTACGGAAGATGCCGACGCCTCCCAACCTTGAGTACTGTAGGTGTAACAAGGACAAACACACGCACGGCAGGTGAGTGACAAGAATTGGAATCGCGCTCGTCGTTGCTCATTTCTGCCGCCGGTAATCCTCAAGAACTCCCAAGCCCAAAAACCAAAATGACAGCCGTCACAACACTCCCCAAGGACATCTCTAAGCTTGGCCAAGAAATCAAGCTCTTCGGGAAGTGGGACACCCAGGAGTGAGCAAGATTGTTCATATACGCGGTGTATTGCAAGACTGATGGATGGATTAGTGTCGATGTGAAGGATATCTCTTTGGCCGACTACATTCAAGTCCGCCATGCCGTCTATCTTCCCCATACTGCTGGCCGTTACGCCAAGAAGCAATTCAAGAAGGCCCAGATGCCCATCGTCGAACGATTGGTGGACAGGTGCGATCCAACGTTTGGAAACGCTGGTTTCAACGGGACTGAATGTGACCCCACACTTAGCTTGATGATGAAGGGTCGCAACAACGGCAAGAAGCTCATGACCGTCCGCATCGTCGCCCATGCTTTCGAAATCATCCACCTCCTCACCGACCAGAACCCCATTCAGGTTGGAACTGCCATTTGCATGATTTCAGAAAAGTTCTGAGAGGATATCAACCTATTTAGGTTCTCGTCGATGCTATTGTCAACACTGGTCCTCGTGAAGATTCCACCCGTATCGGCTCGCAAGGTACCGTGCGTCGCCAGGCAGTCGATGTGTCGCCTCTCCGCCGTGTCAACCAGGCTATCGCCCTCCTTACCGTTGGTGTATGTCTAGAGTTATCAAATGCGAAGGACCCGGAAATGACAATTTTATCAGACCCGTGAATCGGCCTTCCGCAATGTGAAGTCGATCGCCGAGTGCCTTGCTGATGAACTCATCAATGCTGCCAAGGGTTCATCAAACTCCTACGCCATCAAGGTCAGCTGTTTTTCCTTTGATGTTATCTCATTTGGCTGATGAATGTCTTGCCTGGGAAATAGAAAAAGGACGAGCTCGAGCGTGTAGCCAAGTCCAATCGGTGAAAGACCCGATATCCCACGAACTTCGGTCGCTGTGCAGCCATCGAGATTGTGGTGAGAGGAAGAGCGAGCGTATGCTTGTATTGGCAGAGGCTCGCTGTTTCTACTTCTATTCATACGTGTCTCTTTGTTATGTCGTGGCTTACTGTCTCATTCCCCTACGCTGCTCGAAGGTTGTTACTTCTCCCCTATGACATCTTACACCCATGCATACAAGACTATGTCACCTTATATGCGCTGATACAAATTCCCTTGCTTCTCAAAAGTCTCAGAGCAACACACCCTTTCTCCGTGCGGACTTTCGGAAATCAGAAATCGTGTGTATCTCCCACATCCTCCGCATGGCGCTGGCTTGATTGGCCAGTTGTCGATGACCGAGAACTGGAATTTACCGTGATTTGAAGCCTTGTGCTTGTCCTCGTGAGTTGCGAAGATCAGGTCCACCAGGTGGATCATCTAGATAGATATAAGACCGATTGCGGGTGTGAAGACTACTTCCTATGAAGGCGCATTTGTCACGAAACACACGATGCGAAGCTCGGTGTGGGCCATGCTTGGACGACGTCGGTGAAATAGCTGGCAGGAAGTAGCTAGTCATGCGGACACGCCCTGTGCTCCGATTAGTGCTCTTGTTGGTCCGCCCAAAGCTCATCATAGTCCCGTTAGTTAGTGCACCCTGTTATGTCGGGCGTTTGTTCGTTTGATCTGTCTGCTTTCCGCCATTTGGGTTGTCTCACGGAGGGCCGGACTAATGGCCGCCGTCACGCCGTGCGTGACAGTCAACCGGCATGTCCGAAATGTCCGTCACCGGTTAATGAGGTCTAGCGATGTCACGTTCATCACAAATAACATTAATTGTCAGCCCCCGAGGTGATAGAACAACCAGGTGCCATCCATCCCCAAAACGAGGCGACTAAAATGCTCCTCATTTCGAGTTTGAGGATAGTAGCATGTGGGGGTGTTGAGCTCTCGGAATCCTAGCAGCATCCAAAATCGATGTCCCTTCGCTTGGGACTTGCGAAAGGGGGATGGACGGCCACACAATAGCAACATTTGGCCTGCCAAACTTGGGCTTACGCCACAGCACAAAATGTATGCTCTACATGTCATGCATATCATGCTGTAAGGGGATGCCACGGGACCTGCAGTATCCCGTTCTCCCATTGCATCCAGCTACCCTATAGTGAGGAAGGAGCTCATACGGGGAGCGGAACTTTGGGGCATGGAAGAAGGCTGTTTTGGCTTTGATGCAGATAATGAGGCGTGACGATACCGTCAGAATACCTTTGGCGGAAGATTCCAAGATTCCACCCTCCCCCGAGAATTGAGATCACATGCCCGATCGTACCCTTTGTTCGGGTGCAGGATTCCCTCCAGTTCACCAATGTCAAGACATTTTGAAAGATGTTTCGTAGGCAGTCATGCTATGTTCCATTGGAACAGCCAGAATGTTTCCGAAACGGTCCCGAGGCATGCGGAGTCGGGAGTGCTTTACTTATGTTCCGGAATTCCTTCCAGATTCTAGTCCTGAAAATGCCGAACGGTTTTTTGCGAGAGAGCGCGAAGCTCGGAGAACCATTCTCAATGCCAACGGACTAGTGCATAGCATCCCCGAAATCGGAAACAACGGATGCTATTCCCCCCTGCAATGGTGAGAGGTCTTGTCACGGACTGTGGGGGGTCAATCACACCAATCATTGCAATATCAATTCGTTCCCATCCAACCCACAATGAGACGTCTCCAAAGCCCAAGCTTTCGGATTGTGGACTCTTGCCCCATAGAGATAACACATACTGAACCATGGTACTGTCTGCATGTGGGGTCGAAAGCTGCCGGGTGATATCAACAACACAGTCGAAGAACACCGAACTGTTAACCCCGTGTTCAGCTCCGTTGGCGGTGCGCTAGTGATGCTTCACGTATATGAGGGGAGAGGGAAGTGTAGGACGGGGATCGTGCCGTAACGCCGTACATCCAAGAATATGTGTGTGTGTTATTAATTACCCTTCACTCAAGGCAGCCTGTACGTACTTGACAAACACCAGCGAGTTGCATCGCTTTAGATAATCGCGGAAACAGTTGTCATCATATCAACGCTTGATATGCGTGTCATGACAAACAGGACAAAGCTGCCGGGTAGGAATCAATGAGCCGTAACTTGGGGAAGGAATGTGAAGGTCGTCGTTACTGTCTCCTCGTTGCACTTGCTTTGGGAATACAACATACGTTAGGAAGGAAGGTAGAGGAGGGAGGAATGTGGTTGACCATTGACAGTGCAGGGGAACTTGCGGAGGTGAGACATATATGCGGGCGGCTGCCAGTCGTGACAGTTCCCCGGCAGTTCAGGAATGTCCTTCGTGTAACAACATATTCTGCTCCCAACACGGAATATCAGATCCAAACAGCCTAACATGAGCATTCGCCTGAGTCTCGGGATCCTTGCCAACAACGGTGGAGCTCGAAAGCTATGTTGAGTCATACTTCCAAAAGGACATCATACTGGCATGTCAGAGTCTTCATTCCGAGGCCATCCCAGCATTCACCCATCAACGCTTTGTTGTTGTAAAAAAGGGCGGCAGAATAAATAAATTCTGCACCACATCAGAAGTGGTTGTCAAAGGGTTTGCCAACATATGTATCGGAGGGAATGTAAGCAGTTTATGTTCTCGGTACATCTAGATTCCTGACAGGCAGCAAGTGATTACTCTGATGAGGAGCATCCAGCCATTTATAGGTGCCGAGTTTCTGAGCACCTCCATTACACTCCCATAAGGAGCACTGACTGCCGTTGCGGTCCACAGCTCAACCTTCAAGCTAACGTCAGCGACGTCAAACACCCATCGGGCTCATCACACTCCCGAGGGTCAGGAGCTGAAACTCGATAATATATATAACACCTGACATTCCAATCACCGAAAGTCCCTAACCTCCTCATTTATCCAATCAGTGTCGAACAAGACCAGCCACAGTTATGATGTTGTCATGCGATCGCCACTAAGTCAGATGACCATTCATTTGGGTCGATTGACAGTCCCTTAGCGGGCATCACTGCTCCAAAAAGTGCCTGGTCCTTGGCCCTGTCATGGCGGCGCACCACCCACTTATACCAAACTCCATAATTGAACATTCGTTCACAGACCCATAGACCAGCACCAGACAATGCGCCGAAATCTTGGAGGCGGGGGGGCACTTGCTCCTATATGTACACATTAAATTAAGTACTTTATCACCTCCAACGCCACTATATTGCCTCCCCTCTGCTGTTCATCCACACTCGTTTCCGCGTGTCGTCTCCACAGTAACCATTCAGCACTGCCCAGCAGTTACCCTTTTGGCTCGGACGCGTCAGTAGAATCCCACTGATCCATCGCTTAGCAAGTCGCAAGCAACTGCGGTGATCAATAACGCCGACCTTGATTTCAAGCAAGGCCAAGGACTTGCCAGTGTTGGCGCGATGGCTTCCAGTACTTAGTAAAAAGAACTGGAATTTTCAAGCACCCTATATGGTGCATTGTACCAGCGTTATGAGTGCACATCAGCATCAGGCTGTGTCCTACTTGAGACGCCGGGTAACCTAGTCAACCTTAGCCTAATATATGGCACTCGATGATCAGTACATATTGTGACAAAAGGGAGTCAATAGGAGACAGTGCTCACAGCGGTCCTTCATATGCAGGACTTCTCCGCCAGCGATTCATCGCCAGTCCAATCCCCTTGGGCCCAATCCAGCCTCCAGCGTGGTAATCAGGGCTCTGAGATAGGCGCATGGTCGCCCCTAACTGTCGTACGTGTGCGCGCCTGTCAGCCTTCGATATTTTGAAGAAAGATGGATCACTTCGCCCCACATGCTCACTTTCGCACGTTGCTCAGAGACAAAAAGCTCAGGATGAGTTGGACTACGAGTGCAACTCACAAGCCAGCCAGAATTTCAAAATGTAGACGTATCAATTGTCAAACCAGGGCACACAATTACATTTTCAACCTTTTTCTCTCAAAAGTCGCAAGTCCGTAACCAGGGGAAGGGGAGTGGGAAATGGAATATAACGATCTGCAATACAAGCGAAAAGGACAAAAGACTATGTTTAGGAAGGCACAATTAATTAAATAAAAAAATGAGAGCAGGACAAGGTAACCAGGTGGATGGGGTGAACAAGTGTGAGGGGGGGAAAGAACAATTAGAAAGCAGGTGAACCAGGGATGCACAGGAGGATGCGGTGGTAGTGGTGATTGGAATTGGGGATGGTGGGTGTGGAATGCGGTAGATGGATAAGAAAATGTTTTTTTAAAATAAGAGGGAATGGGTTGGAGTGGGGCAGAGTGGTAGAGGAATAAAAGAAGAGAGGGGCAAAACTAATGCAACTCCGTGAATGATCATGGGAAAATGAAGAAATCGCAAGAATGCCTCGTTAATTGGTGTACAAAGCAGAATGATGGAGAGTGCCATTTTGTTTCGTGTCTAGGGATACAGATTCATAGCTTCCGATTGTCCAAGGAAATGGCGGGCGGCGACGATTTGACTGCAAGGAGTTGCGGAGCAGCAAGGCTTTGGGGCAAAGGTAGAGCATCTAATTTTGGCCCCTGCCCGAGACGAGAAGTTCCTTAGCATAGGCGCTAAGGACCGGCAAAGTGGAATCGGTGGAATCCAAGCTTAATTGGATATGGTATTACAACCCAAAGGCAAACAGGCCCAGAAGGCGCGTAGCATGACCCCTGCGGAAAATGTGCCGAGAGCGGCGGAAATAGAGTGGTTGCATCAGATTGGCGATTTCGTGTGTGTTGAGCGTCAACAGCTTTGCCCGTCGACATCGGGAGAGTGATTTTGCGTTAGGATAAATCCAGGTCAAGCAGTAATGCGAGAAAAAGGGGCCAAAAAATCCAGAGATCCAGATTCTACCGAGAGCTAGACGAATGTGAGGCAGTCGCATGCGGGTGGGTCGTTCGCTGGGGTTGGTACGAATGGTGAGAATGTTTGGGGGCATCACTAGGCTTAGGAACAACTCCGTCCAATCCCCTGTAGCCGTACGCCTTTCCGAATTCTTTGATCATAGCTTTGCCCATCAGGCACACCCAGCCCAAACCCTCTCCAGTGACTAGTTGACCAGGCCAAAATAACTCCCCTTCTTCGTCCTCAAAGTCCGGTTCGTGCTCCTCTGTAGGTGACAGAGTACTGTTGACCATCCTTGAAAACGTCGTCGGAAAATGACGTGCTAAAGTTGCAAGGTTCAAGGTTTGTTGAGCTTCGAACATAGAGGAAGCACTCGATCGGAAAGTAGCCGTGAGATCTTTGAGATTGTAGATCATACTGGCGTCGATAGGTTCTGTAACCTTGGAGGCAGCCTCGATATATGATGCCGGCGGAGGCACGGGGTTTTCGCGCACTTTTCGAGGAAGGAGGGGAAAAAATGCGGGATTTGGCTTTGGTGGCCCTTGCGGGCGAGATTGTTGCGGAGGAGGGTTTTGGGAAGTAGACGGTGGACGAACGGCGGTGTTGGGGGTGCTTCCATCACGATTTGTGGGGGTCGAGTTGGCGCTGTGGGTCGGAGCAATGCTTGCAGGGGACGGGAGCATAGGAGGAGTTCCCGGTGACTTGTTCGCTAGTAGACTGGTGTTGTTGGTGTTCTGATCAACTTCTTGGATGGCAGTTTCAATTTTAGCTTTGGCTTGTTCCGTGATTCTATCCATTTCTTGGTCAAGCTCTTGCCGCACGGTATAGAACATTTTCCGTCCGTCAATAAAGGCCTCGATCATATAGCTGCAAACAGCATGAAGCAAAAATACGGAGGAAAATATCAACGATCCGCTTACATCAAACCAATGAAGGCCTTTTCAGCCTCGTTGATCGCATCTTGAGCTAGCCACTTGCTCTTGCACCATGTAAGAAAAGCCGTAATGGTGGTCCAGGTCTCCTTGGTGCATGTCTTGCGACAATAATCCCTAGTCCATATCGAGTAGGTAAAGCAAACGAGAGCATCAACTAGTTCAAGACGAGCAATAATTCCGCCGTGTTTGTGATAGAGAGAATTGACTGGAGGAGGATCAGCGAGTGGCCGGTATTCCTTGTGGGTGGGTGGGTATGTTGACCAAAAGCGGGCATCTCCCGAGTACTTGAGCAGACGGCCTGCATGATAATACTTGTCATGCAGACGATCGAAATACTGCAAAGGGGGGCGGCCTCGCTTGGGCCTGCGGACGGGAACGGCGTTTGGGGGCGGCAGAGCACAGTCTGCTGCGGACCCGCGTGGGGGAGGATGGGGATCCTCTCTGACCTCGCCATCCTCGCATGGTTCGGATCGGGATGTGGAAATTGGATGGGGATTTGATGAACGGAAATGGGCAAGGGGCTGCGATGGGGCGGAGGGGGGTTGTTGTACTGATGAGTGGGGCAAGTGGGCGGGAGGCGGCTGGGTGGTCGGTGGCGACTGGTACTGATGATGGCGTTCGGAGACGGAGGAAGTGCGTGGACGTTTAGGGTGGTCTGGATCCACGGAAGAGTCTGATTTGCGCTTGTTGCCGGGAGCCGGGCTAGTAGGGCGCGAACAAGGGGGGGATAGCGGAAGGCTGTGGGAGAGCGGTGTCGGGATGTCCGAGAGGATCTATGGGAGTGAAATAGGGAGAGGTGAGTAGAGTTAGAGAAGGCAGCGGAGGGCGATGACGGACCTGGAGAGACTGGAGGAGCTGCTCGCGGGTCCATCTCCTGTGGGATCAGTGAGTAGGATGAATGAGGGACGGGGAGATGGCTGGACGGACCGTTTCTTGAGCCTTGAAGACGCTGTGGACGATGCTGAGGCGGAGGCAAGGCTCTGTGGAGGCATTGGGGATGGGGAAGAAGTGGTGGTGGGAAGAGGAAAGGCGATGGCGCTCCAGCCAGCGCAACAATGCAAGTGAGAAATGCTCGACACCTCTCACTAATGTCACACAATGTCACACAATATCGTAGATCTCA
Organism: Podaxis rugospora; assembly: GCA_018524415.1. Lineage (NCBI taxonomy): Eukaryota > Fungi > Basidiomycota > Agaricomycetes > Agaricales > Agaricaceae > Podaxis > Podaxis rugospora. Next base: position 54,360 of record JAEUWL010000105.1, read on the forward strand.
CATTCGGCTCCTGTCACACTAACACACCGGCCCCCTCCCCCGTCCCACCGTCCTCTTCGTCGGCGGTCAGATCGATCCACACCTGGGGTCACCGCCTTATCTAATCGTCCTCCCTTGCCAGCCCCCAGTCCCCCAAGTCCACGCCTTCATAGCTGTACATACCGTCTGTAACTATGTACCTGGTCACCTCTAACCTCGTCCTTGCTCTCGGAATCCGCAGAATCTTAAGATCCGCCAAACATTCTCAGGCGAAGGCCGAGATTTAAGAGGCACCCGAAGTTTCATCGGCTGGAGAAAGAGGGTGCACGCATACCATAAGCGTGAGAGTCATTGTCGAGCAATGCTACAATACCCCCTGGATCTGCCCCTCTATGACCCACAGCATAACATGTTCAGCCTCGACTGAGCCGGCACCCACACTCAAACCACGGATGCACATGTGTATTTAGTATTTTTATACTCGCTTGTGCCTACTATTCACATCTCCCCAAGTGCCCCCGTCAGGTGTGGTGCAACCCTCTAGTCAATATACTCCTGACTAGTGAGATTCTCCTTCCCACCTTTCCTCCGAAAAATATCAGAGCTTTCATTCAGCTCTGTTTCCCCACATCAACGAGTCGCTAGGTTCTTCTGCTCACTGCCCCTCAATCGCCGAGCTGCCAGTTTCGTCTCATCGGTGTAGGCGCTTTGTCAGCACGACATTTGGACAATATTGGCTTGGAGGTGTAAGACATGACGCGGTTCTGATAGATTACGTAATGGAGGATCTGCCATTCTCAGGTCTTCAAAACCCATTGAGCCAACAGCCTGAGGGCTTGATGTAAAACGCTGCACTCAGGCAAGTCTGAGAGCTTTGGATATTTGTAAATTGACTCAGGCCAGCCCTTCTTAAGCTTCCTTCCTTACAGCCTCATATTTGGTGGACTTGTAGCTACAAGTATGTAGGTGAGGCCCTTTGAGTGGCTCAGAATGCTGAACCAAAATCCTTGCATTTAGACATGTGGGATGTGAAGTATAAGTATAGAAGAAAGAATAGAAATATTATATTTGTAGAATGTCTTCCCTTGCCGACCCAAGGAATCACATCATTCTGGAATGAGGCCTTCATTCCAAAGCCCAAAAAACCAACCCCCCCCCCACACACTTGGTAGTCATACATTTACTCTGGACTAAAATTATAGCAAAGACTACCATTTTACATACACCCTTGTTTTAAGATTTTTCACTTATACTTTGAATTTAATATATTCTCACTATACCAACAGGCAAAGATTTAACTTATTTCTCTGCTAACTGCTACTGCTTTAGCAAAACTATACCCTATGCTAAGACTCTGTAAATCAACCAGACAAGACCAGACATCAGCTGTTAGCTGAGTTCCAAAATACTAATTGCAAATTTATCTTAGTAAACACTACAGCTATGGCTATAGCTATAGCCAACTTTGAACATGGCTATTATACACTGTTAAAGACACTTAGTTATAGTAGTGACTATTATATATCCTACAGGAACTAGTACATTCAGCTGAAATAGCTTTCTAATTAATTAACTCTGGCTATTTGGTAATAACATTCCTTGTCTCTCACTATCTGAGTAAATCATCAGAACTTAGAATGACATATTTCTCTGAGGGGATCTCTGTTTTCATGCTATTAAGTCCAATATCAAAGATAAATTAACCAAGCCAGGACTACTAAACTATTTAAAAGTGTCAAGCAAATTAGATAGCTTAGATTTTGCAATAGTTCAGATATATCAGAGTCAGATAGACAAGATACCTATATAGTACCTCAAAATATTAATTCATCATTATATACTCTTTTCTTTGATAGTTAATATCTTATCACTAATTATATATTCAATTCTGTATATTTTATACTTTGCTTAAAGAATTCCTCCACAACTTTCAATATAAAAACCTCTATGAGTAGTGCAAAGCAAAGAGTCTCCTGAATATGCATTACATATAAACAATTCTCTATTTGCAAGTTGAGGTTGACAATTTGAGTCATCTCTTCACTAGCTGTCATATAGGCATGGATTATATACCTAAAAGGATGACCTGGGAATGTGATGCTTTTGGAGTGATCCTAAACACGTGAGGTGAGGTCACGTTCCTCAACGCGTCTAAAAGTGATCGGCGACGCGACTCTTTCCAGATTGCATTAGCACAGCCACTCCGCCTTTTCCGCCCAATGTCCGGCTTCCTGAAACAGGACCCTTCCCTTTATCTAGAGTGTTGTGAATAATACAGCTCGATTTACAACAGCAGATCAAAAGCGAGACATGGGATGACAGCTAGGAAGGAGTATGGAAATAAAACTAGGAAGACGTGAGTGCACGATACGTATGAAATACTGGGCGAAGCGAGAAAGCGGAGAGACAGTGTATGGAAGCGAACAGATGGACAGATAAGCGACGGGAGTGACAGGGAAAGAGAGAGAAAAGAGAGAAAATATAGTGTACATATACGACAAGGCGTTGTCCTTTCTTCGATTCCATTCCATCCATCCCCTGTTTAGAATCAAGGCAAGAAAAGAACCCAAAAAGATCAAATGAAGAGGAGCACGATGAGACCTGTCATGGCTTTCTCTTCACTTTTTGTATCCCATTCCGCGTAGCATTTAGTGCCTGTTTACCGTACTTTGCCCGATCGGAATCAACTTCAGAATTCGTTTTCAAAACGTCCACGCGAGCACGAGAAGCTCGTCCTCGAGTGACAATACCCTCTTCATCCGACTGAGGCTCGCCAGCTTCCTTTCCGTCTTGACTCTGATCGCTGTTATCATGAACAGGCTGCTTTCCTTTGCCAGCACTACGTCCTTCTACTGCTGTGGAGGCGGATAAAACGGATGCAGAGCGTTGACTGCTACTCGACCCCACGGCAGTTTGTGAGGACGCATGGGATATAGATCGGTTGCGGGAGTGAGAGCTGGAGAAGGTGGCAGGGTTGTCCAGAGGTGATACGGATGATGCGCGTGAGGAAGTGGATGGAGTCTGAGAAGAGACTCCCTTGCGGTTTCTTGTAGCCATCCTCGTCAGAGTGACCTCATCTGCGGCTATGCTGTCTTGGTCCGCCACGGCAGGCTGTTGGGAAGAATTCTCGTGGGAATTATCTCTTGGCGATGGAGCAGAACTGGACTTTTGAGTGTCGTTGACGGCGAGGCTTTCAGCCACGTCCAAGGATTCTTTAATCGGATCGACGGAAGGCTCGGGACTGGTGGGTGGCTTCGATTTGATCTTCTTACGGGGAGGCTCCTCGGCTGGCTCTTCCTCCTCAAGACCTGGGCTCCTTGAGGGCTCCCGGAAAGCACCAGGGTTTGGCTTGCGCTTTCTGAGGTTCAGAACCTTGGGTGCAGCTGAAGCCTTCTGTGGGACCAATTTGTGGAACCAGGGTTGAGATTCGTAGGCATGGCGGTAACTAGATCCGTGGTGGTTGGCGAGGATATAGAGGTATTCGCTTGTGCCATTCCATGCAACGGACGTGCGAATGAGGGGTGGTTGGTGCACTGAAATGAAAGAGAAGGTGAGATTCTGGATCGATACCGCGAAGTGAAAGGAGGGTGTTTACAGGCAATACGTGTTACGACCTCGGCCGTCTGGTACTTTTTCTCATCACTCCAAAATATCCAATGGGCGGGATCTCCTGGCTTGTAAAAGACCTCAAGGGCGGCAAGGGTAAATACGATCTCGTTCGGGGCGACGGGTTGTTTGAGGGTGGCGCGAGCCTCTTGGAGGACCTGCTGGACGGCTGGGTAAGCGGACGAGAAGACTCGATCTTTCCCATCCGACCAGACACCAGGGGATACCTGTGTCCTGGAAGGGACAGAGGTAGGGTATTGGGTGCTGGCGAGATAGTTTCTTCGTTCACCTCTGCAGGGAGCATAAGGTGAGTAGGGTGTGATTCTGCGCGGGGCTGCCTGCATGGCTTGGAGGAGGATGTGGAGGAGGATGTGGAGGAGGACGAGGAGGAGGAGGGGGAGGAGGAGATGGAGGGTAGAAGAGGAATGAGGAAGGTGCGGGCGTGCAGATGGAAGAATGGTGGGAAGAGTTGCAAGCGACAGACTTGTGTCAAAAGACTGGTGGACTCGGGTCACAGTGGACAACTCGATTCGGGCGCACTTCCTTTTTCGTTTTCCACCCTCGCCTCCATTCCCGTGGGAATCCTCTCTCCTTCCTTCTTTTCCTCCTCCTTCATCCTTCTTCCTGTCTCCTTGGCCCCATCGCACAAACACTTGCCCAGCTCATACCCTCCACCACATCCTACCCCGGTCTCAGCAAGCCCACACCACCATTGCATGCCAGCGCACTGCAAAGACCACTCGAGAGATCACCCAATCTAGTCCGAGATCTACAACAGGTAGCACGCCGATCCGGTCAACTTCCTGATATATAGCCCATCATTGGCCTTCACCGCGACACCCTCGCACTTTCCCCTAGTATCTCTCCCAAGCGGCTGCTTGTGATGTTATTTATCTACCGCTGCTCACTTGTGCACTGTATGCGAGGCCAACCTGAGCAGCAACGCACTCCCGGCAAAACATCACATCGCAAGGTCACGCGGCTGCTCCGTCCCCCCTCTTCCGCCAAGCCAACAGCACCCCATGCAGAAAATTCTATCTCCATGAACTTTGCAAACTTCTTCAACACGTACTCTTACTTTTGTATAATCACACTACAGTATGTGTATATCATAATACAGTCCTCGTGCTGATGTAGAATACCCAACCGCTTTTCATTTTTCATTACCCGTGTGAACCCCTCTTCTCCACCCTTATCTAACCTCCCACACAGCTATTTCACCATGTTCTTCACTTTCATATCTCCTCCTCCTCCAGAAACGCATTATACTCCGCAATATTCAGCGTGTTATCGGGTATAACGAGGATAGCACGGAGTAAGATGTGAGGATTGACTGTTGCTGCAGCTCCACCCCGTTCAGGGGCAGCGGGTATCGGGAGTGCCTCCTGCTTAAATGAAGCGCAAACAGGTAAACGAGTCCACCACACACAATGCCTCTGTCAATGCGGATTTACAAAGTTGACACGTCAAATCACTTACCTCACACGACTCCAAGTGGCCCAGAACCACCAGTTGGCAGAGGTACTCTCGCACCCATGCACTAGACTCGGGTGTAACACACAGCGAGACATCTACCAGGACGGCCCGATCGCCATCCACGAGGGCGATGAACCCCGATCTGGGCTCGTACCACAACATTCTAACACACACCGTGAGGTGATGGACTTCTTTTTGCGGGTTCCGCCGCAGAATTCCACCCATGACCTACCTCCCCACGAGCCGTAACTTCTTCCCCACCATACTCTCATTGACCTTGCGCAACACCACTGGAATACCATGTTCAGGTTGAGGCATTTAACACAGACTCGGTTCCGTTGTCAAGATGCGGACTGATAACCTGGGTTTTAGAAATCGGAACTGAGATCGGTGATGTAATGCGGTACAGGGTTCCCAACTTGATCTCATCACCAACACGTGGTACTATTTGCCAAGAGCAATAGCGCCAAACACATTAGGAAACCAATCAGATCATTGCGATTGCGACTCACTAAAAGGAACTAAAATAATCACAGCCAAAGAAATTTAATACAAGAAAAGTAAAATACCGGGAAACTGGTGCAGTAGCAGCATGAGAGACAATAGCAAATACAATGGATATATCATGATTCTCACCTCCAAACTCTGGAGGTAAGTTAGGTATCCCGCTCGCAGTCGCTCCTCTTCTTCGACTTGCGTTCCGCATCGCGCAGCGTAACGCGCACTCCGTGTTGGGACAAACTCTGTGGACGCGCATTGGTTTCCCCAAATAGGCATCGACAAGGAAGGGCGCCAGAAGCAATACGAGCAAAGTCGCAAAGTCAGTGGTACTGCGCAAACTATCACTCAACAAAGCAACACATACCCGAGTCAAATCGGTGGACGGTTCTAATCCGGGGAACTCCCTCGTCGGATACACTCTGAAAGGACCGCCATACAGTTCTGCCAGAACGGGGTGCCCTTGACTTCCGGGGACGGTGGAAAAGATGTCAAAAGCGCGGTATCGGAATATAAAAGTCCCCTCCCGCCGCACCGCCAGGTCCTGTGGGAACGCAGCCCACCATCCGAGCAAATCAACAAATGTTTTATGCGATTCCAGAGATAGGGTAAGCGGTCAGCACGGGAAGGAGTTCAAAAGGAGACCATTACAGATGCCGATTAGATTCCAGATTGTAGGGGGGGGCCAATGCGGGAGGGCATCATCACGGCAGGCAAGATGGAACAGGAACAAATGAAGAGAAAGCCGTAAGCCGCTGTACCAATACAACCAATAATAGAGAAATGAGAAACCGTACCCCGAAAACGAAGACCAGACATTTCCTGCCTTTATAATCGATTAATGTAGGCTCTACAAACCTCTCTCCGACAAGCGCAGGCGTGAGCTTCGACGACTCCGTAACGAGGTGATTTCCTATGCGCAAAACGATATCAGGTGGTGGCTCGACTTTGTCAAGGGAACCGAGCATAGGTTGACGACGGGGAATCCGGAATGGGGATATGTGCTGCGGGGTACCGCCAATTTCCGCGCCAGGCGTGGTGAACGGATGGAGGGGATAATAAGTGAATTCGTCCTCGGATGGATTAATCGGGGCAGCATAATTTAGTCTCAAGGCTCCAGAACTTGTCAGCTCGAAAGGGGATGACGACTGGACTGGGGACACGCGGGAGGCGCGTGGATTTTGAGTTCTAGCGTTAGGCGGAGAAGACGATGAGGAGGGAGCTTGCGATGGGGTACAGGCTGCAAAGTCAGGAATATCAGAAGCCGCCGTCGATGGTGGTACGTCGATATTATTGTCCAGGACCTCTTTGGGGACCGGGAAGAGGTCAACTCCACATAGAATACCAAGATTCTTGATCTCTCTATCAAAAGATGTCAGCGGTTCACGCCGAACATGGAAGAAGAGGGCAGGAATTGCTTACTCATAACTGCCGACTTCCCTCTCCCACTCTTTGTCAGTGCCGGGGTTGCCAATGTAGAAGAGGCGAAGCATGACAGCTGGGGGAGGATCGATAGGCCGGCGATCTTTATTGGCATACCTGGCAACAAAAGTCGAAAAGTCAGCCTTGCCAAACATGCGAGGGTCAAGGCTAAGAAACAAACTTTCGACCAAGGTCCGCCTTCTGTAGCTCTATGAGCTCAACGCGGATGGTCTGGTCGGCGAACTGGCCAGTTGCGAAAGTGACGGGCCGTCCTGGCTGAGTTACGAATGTAGCCCCATCTACCTCGGGCGTTTGGTGCTGATCTTGATGTTGGGGTTGGAGGGCCATATACGTTATAGGTTTTAGGGGGAAGGGTTGTCGTCGAGACCGTTATACACCGCGAGAAGAAGGGAAGACGTATAGAAGGAGTCTAAATTCTTCCCTACGCCTGGTGATTCTGTTGGAAGGGAGTAAGGGAAAGGTTGGCCGGTCTGGAGGATTCCAAAATAAATCAAGCCTGAGAGCTGAAGCGTACCCCACTTACACATTCTATATACCTCAATGACTATTCTTTTTGTCCACTCCCGTGGTCGCAACGCCTGAGTAACGGGTCGATCCGCGAATCTTTTGATAGACTCGGATATCCAGGCTAAGTGAAGAGTGGAAACGATATTCGCGGACCTGTAAACTTGGTCAGGGTCAAAAACAGAACCTGAATGCATGCGCTGTTCAACCGATCCAAGTCCCGGAGTCAGAGGCACAATCTTCAGCAAACTTTGGGCCTCAAGGACCAAAGAAGAAACCATGGGCTCCGGAGAAGCAGGGAGTTGATGTATAGATTCAAGGCGTTGTGTGAAATTCGTATTGATTGTTTGACTGTTGGTGCTAAGAACTGCGTCATCAGCATGTTGTGATGTAGATAACCATCAAAGGTGCTGCGAGGTTCTTAAAGGTTATTACCACAACCGTATTTTTTAGGGGTAGGTTCATGTATCTGCCTCTGGAGGATGATCCGTTAGAAAAACACGCGCGAAACATGAGTATCATCAGTTCTCTTGCCATTTCTATGCAAGTCGTGAGCATTCATAACAGGTTGCATGACTAAAAGATGGAGAATCAACACGACGCCTGTTTCTTGAAAAACGGAAACGAACCGGGAAGCGGCAGGGTTCCGGATCGGAATGGCTAGCAAGTCCGTGATTAGCTGACTTGCCATGTATGGCGTAGGACGAAATCTTGGGAATAGAAGGATGGGTGGTCTGTCGTATCCACAGGTGGGGCGGTAGTGGATCTACTGACGTTTGTGTGGTCCATGGAGGGGGGTGATTCATTATGTAGATGATCATTCCGTAAACTAGTGATATTACAATGCTCGGCACTGGTACAACGTCCTCAGGGAGGATGGAATGATGGACTCAACGCGAGTTGCAAGTCAAGGATAAAAACATATGGATCACAGCAAGATAGGAAGGTTCATAGGCGCATAAGCACTCCAAGAGCGTGGCGTCAGACATCAAACCTCCGGACAACGAGGTTATCGCCCTGCGTGATAATGAGTCTCCTTTCATCAAACGAAACAGATCCTCTGATAGGTTCGGCATCCGGTCCAAGGGGAAGTCTGTCTACGGATTTTAGATCCGCGGCAGCGACTTCGGCCCCTGTTCCCGCTTCCAAGTCCCATACCCAGATACTTCCGTTGAATCCCAAACTAACACAGCGTCCGTCAGATAAAGCAAGGGCCGCGATGGGACCAGTCTGACCGTGCAGGGTACGCACGAAACTAAGTCTCGGAGGCGAAGAAGATATCGAATTGTGAGGGGGGAAGATTAACCGGTAGAGCTGCAAACCGGTCGGGGAGTGCAAAGATGAAGCAGTAAATGAATATGTGACGATGTCATCGGAATTGTCGGTTTCGGACATGGGTGAAGGGTATGACGAACTAGATGTTGACTCCAGTGAGGTCAAGTGGTTCTCGAGACACGAGAGTTGATCTCCAGGTGCGAGGATCAGCCATTTCCCATCCGATTGGATGTCCGCGACACGGGTGACCTTGCGACACCACTGCTCTCGCATGTTATGGAGCTTCCTTTCATCGATCCAACCAAAAGGAACGTCAATTGCACGTGCAGTACGAGTACCTAGCACGGCCAAGTTTTCCGACCGCAATGGCCTGTCTGGTGAAGGGGATGCATTTGATATCGATGTTGACGGAATGGGAGTTGATGCCACTAACATCCGCGGGCCAGATATTATTAGCTCGGTTGCACCTGCGGTCCAATGTTGCGGATATACGGGGATGGCATAGGCGAGAACCAATTTGTAGGTATTTGGTGATGGTGTGGAGAGGACAAGAGAGACAGGGGGAAAGGATGTAAAGGATGACAAGGTCTGTGTGAGCTTGACGGTGTCGGACTCCAGATTATATAACGAAATAGTAAAGTCTCTCGAAAGAGTCACGAGTAAAGGATGGTGATAAGCAGCTTGCATGACTGGATGCGTGTGAGTCCTGGTGTGTGGGAAGGCGAATAATTGCAGCGGAGTCGAAAGGGAGTGGTGTTGGAACAGGTATCCCATGAACTCTCCTGTGGAAAGGAATGAAATTACTCTGAAATAACCTGATGTGGGAGGAGATTGATCTAGGGCCAGCGTCATTATGCTGCAGCGAACCACGTCTTTCGGTCTGCAAACGACAGAACAAGACATCATAGGTCCGCAAACGTAAATGGTAGGCTCGCAGGAAGGTCGCGAAGAAGCTGTTATTGTAAAGGGACCGGTGAGTAATAGATGAGAATTGTGATTTGAAGGAAGTGGGATGAGCCTAGGGCAACTGGGGAATTCCTCTACGGAGCATCGTCCTGAAGGGAGGCTGGTATCAGAAGCAAAATGTGAGATTATCGAGGAGATGCGAACCTTTTCGCCAATTGGAGCTTATTCGAAACATCCACTTCCAATCTTTGTAAACTAAATCATCTGCCCGAGCTCTGGCCGGGAGGGACCTGGTTTCTCGGTCGTGAAAACGTCCAAGGATGCCCCTGAAGCCACGGAGACGCGGTCTTCCATAGACCAGGAGGTACTGCTTTCTCCAAAGTTCGTTGTCGGTGGCCAGGCGCGCCCAGTTCCTATTAACCAATTGCGCAGCACAGAGGTCGACCCATGAGAGATATGAAAAGATGGTGAGGACGAGTTCGTCATAGAGAGTGTCTATTAGAGAAGCACGTCTGTCCGGAGGTTTTCCGTGACCAATGTGGAGACGTTTTGGCGCTGGGAGATTTTGTGGGGAGAAGCTGCGCTTGAACATGGAGGGAGATGACCAAGTGAGATAAGCAACAATTTGTTGTCGTGGCTTAGTCCTCATATTCAGTGCTCATTTCTCACCCTTACCTTCTCGCCTCATGGCTCCTTCACGCGGTCCTTCTCCTCTACCACGCACAGTTCATGTCACCCTCGATGCTCACAAAGGTCCCGTCAATGTCGCCCGCTATTCCAAGGGGTCGGCCAAGTATATTCTTACCGGCGGCCAAGACAGAACCGTCCGGCTCTGGAATGCCAACCTTGGCACCGAAATCAAAGTGTTTGCTGCACACGGCTATGAAGTGCTCTCTATCACAGTGTACGTTCATTGCATCCGCACATTCAAACGTTCCCTCTTCACAGCCACACCGCAGGTCCAATGATAATGCCAAGTTCGCGTCCTCAGGAGGAGATAGATCCATCTTCCTCTGGGATGTTGCTACTGCAACAACTACACGACGTCTTTCTGGCCATATGGGCAAAATCCATGTTGTAGAATTCAACGATGACGCAACTGTAGTCGCGAGCGGTATGTTGTAACGCTTTTTCATGGTCGCTCCTCATTTGAGCCTTCCAGGTTCGTACGATACCACCGTTAGGCTATGGGATCTCCGGTGAGTGTTTCATGCTCACTACCAATCATAATGAACCAGTCTAATGGGTTGCATCAGGGCACAGAGTCGTTCGCCAATACAGGTGCTAGAAGAGGCGAGAGACGCCGTCCAAACCCTGCATGTCGGTGCAACATCCATCGTCACTGGTTCGGTTGATGGTTACGTCCGTACCTATGATATTCGCAAAGGCGAGCTACGGTCTGATTTTATTGGGCGTAAGTTCATCTCCTTTCTTACACCTGCCCTCCTTTCTTTATAATTACGCCACAATCTAGATCCTGTAACTTCCGTCGTTCCCTCCCAGGATGGCCAAACACTCCTTGTCACTTCACTCGACAGTCATATACGTTTAATGGATATATCGAGCGGGAAAATGCTCAACGATTTCCTTGGCCATGTTAACAGTGCATACCGCTGCCGCGCATGTTTTGGGCATGCCGAAGCTAGCGTTGTTTGCGGCGATGAGGAAGGGATGGTTTGGGCATGGGACCTCCTTGACGTAGGTTCATACTTTCGTCTGGTACTCCACAAGTTTTGAATGCATTGAGTAGGCCAAACTTCTTAACCCCAATCCTCCACCAAGGGCACATACAAAACTGATCACCTGGACAGAACACCATCCTTCGGACCCAAATGAGATGGTTACTTCTAGCGCCGACGGGACGGTTAAGGTCTGGCGAAACCCTGATCAGGAAATATAAACGCACTGTCGAGAGATAATAAACAGCCTTGCATCAATCACCCCAAAGCGTTCCAATGGGTTCCCGATCATAGACCTCAGTGCGTTTCTTCGGGAAAATGTGTTTCCTCGCCGAACGGAACTACCGACTCGTGCTCAAGCTCGAATATGCAGCATGCGTTCAATTGATTCTATGAGTACAGAAACGGACAAGTTGGTGAATGGTATTCGGAGGAGGAAACTTCATCACCGCTTCCCCTGCATCTGGGCCTCTGTGTTTGTGTTAGTATACCATTAGAATAGATTACTCTCAATCGGGCCCACCTCTTCTTGTGGCATCTTCCAATAACTGTGTATCGACGTGTTCAGCTGGTAGCTGTACGTACCGCACAACCGATCCTCGGATGAAACAGTTCTTGACTGCCATCTACGCAGTTGACAACAGTTAATGTGAGGTTGGGGCCTGTGGAACTGGAGGGTACGCGCCATGTGGGGATGCCGGGTTTCATCGGAGACTTTTATATTATCCAAACGGATATTCAGAAATCTGGATCAAGAAGACCCCATTATCGTCCAGAAAACGACACCGTGGTGCTGCTCACATACTGGTCGACTGATTTCAGCACACCTGTAATGGATAAATCATTTTTGAGCTCCACAGTGACTGTCTGGTCTGTAAGTGTCTTGAACACAGAGAAAATAAGCTAAACACAATCTCCTATCGTCAGAAAAGGCCCATGTCCTGGTACGTGAAGCTGCTCACCATGATGTTTCTACTGGATGGTGGTATTGTCCAAAGAACATCAAACCCTATTGAATGTTTGTTCGTGTTTGTTGGGATCCCTATGTCGAATAGGAGCCCTTCATTTCGCGGACTGGATCCCATCACACAAAGATATGGAGGGCTCAAACTCAAGCTCGCAAGGAAAACTTTGCCCCATGGTCCACAAGGACCTATATCTGACCATCATAGAACATGGACCGATCCACACAAACTTCGCAACTCCTCGGAATTAAACAATGTAAATAGACTATGACGCAACATAAAACCACTCCAGACCATGGGTCCAGAACAAATACATTGTCAAGGCGGGCACGTTTCTTCGATGACGAGACATCCAAAATTTGATCAACCTTACACATATCATGATCATGTTGTGGAGACTGAGAATTTACTACGGCGATACATGCCTACATCCTTTGCCTCAATCTGGCAAAAATGAACTCAGGATCAAAGAACCGAAAGGACTAGGAAGGTATGAAGGATGTCGTGGTTTAAATAACAATTCCGAGGAACTTGACTTTTATGGCAACCTGGATTCCAGACATGATGACCATTCAGAATACCCTCGCCGACAAGTTTTAGATTTCCTCAATTCGGCGGATCGAGAACCCCACACAGAGCACTGGGTCAGACATCATGGTTCCCCGATAGTGTCTGTATCCGGTGACCATTGATGCTAGAAAGCACTTGATCCTGCCTGTTGCTGCACAGTCGATGATCAGCGGATAACCCTAAGTGTGAGGAAGAAAAGAATAGGTTCAGGAAGTTGGTCGATTCACTACTTGGAGAAAGAAGGGTGATGAAAGCCTTGAAACGAGATGAGTTGGGCTTATCATACATTTCAAAAAGGAAGTGCCCATACTGGAAGACCATATGGCCACCGACTCCCAAGTGTTCGGGCCCAATGTAATTCATTAGAAGCACAGTTGCTGATGAATTCCTGAGTGACGGATATTTGTGAGAAGGCGTTGCAGTGGTTCACCTGCCACGGGATGAACAGCCCAAGGCAACAAAGACTTTAGTGCAACGGCATTACGCCTAACGCCGGAGTTCAACAACAAATTCTAGTTCCAGAATGGCACAGTGTTTATACCTGACACACGCCCTTCGTATATCCGCAAACCAGAAACCGGGAACACAGTTGGTGACGTGATACAGACACCTCACAAGACAAACACAGGTGTAGGGTCTGCAGCACGGTCTGAGCGAGCACGCGTGAGTGAAAGAAAGGACTCACGGGCAACCGCCTGCGAAGGGCGCATCTTCGCATAGGCTAATGGCACAAGTCCAGAGAAGTAGGCAGAGCCAACGAGCCATATTATAGGCACTTAAGACCTTGCTGCAACTTGGGTTGAACCAGGTGGATTAGGAAGTTCATGTGCGCTACCACAATCTGAATTGATGGAAGAATAAGACCTATGATCTTTATGTTTGATAGACGAATCAATAGTGGAGTTTCGAAGGTCAAGACCATGTACCGATAGCCTTTTTGTAATTTATTTTTTAAATCAACATTTATTGCAATACTACGAACGGGTGCGCGATAGCAGTCCCATGTACCGATAGCCTGGTCATCAATCAAACCTTTTGCTCCCGCCCCCGGGATCGTGTTTCGAGAAACGCACATTCATTGACTTGTTTAATCAACTGCTATTTCACCAGAAGCGTATTGATTCTATAATCCGACAGATTATAGCAAATTGCATGAATTCTCAGATGAAAACCCATCTTTCTAATATCGCTTCACCAATACTAGCTCGGGGTATCTCTCGCTGTCTGTTCTTCACTTGTTTCCAAAATAGCCGTCAGGTCAATCACACTCACAGAGGGGGTATTTGCCGCGAGTTTCTGCATATTAATGATCATCCAACATGTCTAGGAAGAGATAACATGAGAAAGCACCGGAAGTTTTATGCTTGGTGAACAAAGCTTACCGACATGGAAAGGATTGACACAAAGACCCTGAATGACGACATGAGGAAGTCATCACATAAAGGGTGGCAATGCGTACGGATAGACGAAGGGAGTGGTATCTCTCAGAGAATGAGGAAGCTGGGCATATATGACTATGGCAATGAGCCCGGCTGGCATCGCTCGAGTCAGAGAGTGCGAGGACAAGCTTTGGCTGAGAAAACATACCAAAAACAGCTATATATGTCACCGCACCGTCGCGATACAACAAAGAAGTGACTGGTGCCCGTATTCGAACGACGCCTGATGCAAGTCCTTGTCTAGCAAAGGTCAAACCCAATATAAGACTTTGTGTGACCATTTCAGAGACTCTAGCACAATCACAATTAATGCACACACTGGTAAAAGCGTAGGCTGCCTTACAGGAAAGAGAACACAACGGGTTTTGTCACTGTCGTCCCACAAGCTTCATCGAATGGCTGGGTTGGTAGGTGAATTGCTGCAGTAGAAGTTGCGAGAACCAAGCGTATGACGAAGACGGTGCCCAGGAGGGCACCCATACGCCAATCGCAGTGATACAAGGCATATACTATCAACCCGGGTAAAAACGGGACAAATTGGATTGAACAACATCACCTACTTCGCATCATGAGGACCAGGTCCATCGCGTTCAGCAAGGTGTAGGTGACAATTGTTTGATATGAGATCCACCATCTGCAAACAAGAGTCGGAACGGGATAAAGCGATGTTATCTTCCGTGCGAAAACGATGTTCAGTCTAGTAATATTCTTCAGTGACCGTTGCGATCGAGCACCGGGGACTCACATATGGGCGATCAAACTGAAGTATTGGCAAAAGACGTAGAGGAGCTTTATGGTTGTCCATCTAAGAGGTCGACTGAGGATACAAGTCAGACAAAATTTACTTCAAATTTTGCAATTGACGGACGTCCATATCAGCTTTATCTCGTCTCGCAACACCAGAAGGTATTCTAATGCTGTGAGAATCAATCCCAAACCTGGTCGTCCTGAGTTTTCGCAGCTATGGGGTATCATAGAGCTAGAGCCACGTACATGAAGCTGGAATGAGAGTAGACACCATATCTCACGACCCTGCGTGTTCATCGTTGTACTGGGATTGAGGGCAATTCGGCCAGGGTCATTTATGCAATCACACGAAAGTGATGGGCATTGACATTTGTCTCCCATGGCTGCAAACTGTGCCTTTGCAACCATGTAGTCCAATGAATAGCCAAGAATATCAGGGACGTATGTTAAACATCATTTAAGATCGTCAAGATCAATGTATACGGTAAACTAGGGCTAAGAGGGAATGCTTACATACCAGGGCAAGGGGGTTTCTGCAGCATATATTGTGACAAGACATAGCACAGAGCATGACGTGACATAGGTGCATGAATTACTCGGCCGAAGTAATCATATTTGACCACCATCCAGAAGACTGAGCCACCTATTATAAAACACAAGGGAGAAGAAGAATGCTCAAGCATGGGCGTGCTTCTGCTTGCCAGTCCTGATTTTCCTCAAGTAAAACTAGAAATGCCAATGAGATCCTCCCATATTTTTTTAACAACCCATCAAGCTTACCTCAAGTTCCTTACCCTCAAGAATATAACCATCGGCACGACCAGACTGGCCTGGACGGCTTGTGATAGTAGCGTAGAGGCGACCTGCCGCGAATTGGGTTTCGAGGAGTGGGTCGATTTTGGCATCTAGCATTAGCGTGAGTTCGTTATGAAAAGCTGACATCGACTCAGATACGATGTACCCTTTTTCCTCTCCTCAAGGTTACGCTGGGCATGGTTAGAAAGTTTTTTAGGCTCAGTAGGGGCAGCCTCAGCAGCCTGTGCCTTTCCCTTCTTGGTGATGGGTTGGGCATACTAGCGCAAGCTCAGCAGATTTCATTTGGCTAATTGGGTTAAAACGTACGTGGGCCTCATACCACTGGCGGAAGGGAGTAGCATCGACCTGGATGATGGCGCTCTTCACAAGAGTGTTGGTGCGAACAAGTTCGTTGTTGGAAGCGTTGTAAACCTGAGTTATGAATCTAGTGGTAGTTTTCTGGAGATAACAGGTGGATTACATACCACACCAATGATCCTCGTCTTCCGTGTGACGTGCTCCGAACCCCAGGCGAAGTTTCCGCTATCGAGACGAAGAGCGCGATATTTCAAGTTTCCGCCACGGACGCGAACTTTATGGATACGCTTAGGACCAAGCTTGGTGTTGGCAGGCTGGCGGCCGAGTTCGAATTTTCTCTTCTTGCGGTAGTGGGCGCGCTGGGCACCGGACGCAGAGCGCTTGTGCCGGGAGGAGCGAGAGATACCTAAGGGGCATCTTAAATGCACCGACGCCACGATAGATGCGACTAGCAGTACTCACCCATGTCGGAAAGTCTTGAGGATGGGGGTCGTGTACAGCGAGCAAGGTTGTGTGGATGATAGTAGTCGATAAGGTTTGATTCATATTTAATCTCCGATAGGAATATGCCGTCGCCCATCCTACGGACATTTCTCCCGCGCAAGACGTTTCGTCTTTTGTGTCACTATAGCAGGCTATACTTAGTGTTCCTTGATACATTTCGAGTAGCTGATATGTTCATAAAAAGATCCACCAAGCATACTGAAATTTAACAGCTTGCGTTGGCATCCAGGTGCTAATCGTTCAGGACCAGACACCAGAGACTCTATTCGGGTTCATGAATAGACAGCTTTAGCCTCCCTTTTTTTCGCTAAAAGGGCGGGTGGAGGAATATCCAAAGGGTGAGTGTGCAACCTACCCTCGTCCCCATGATTCACCCCTCGAAATCCTTCGGAGGTGAATGCCGCAGGTGAGTTGCTTTTCGATATTTCATGACTGGTCAACCGGAAGGGCAATTTTGATCGTCCCTTGGGATGTTGCAAGGCGTCGGATTGTAGCCCAGACAACTGCGCAACAACGTATCAGATCGCCCATGACCTGATTTGCCTCCTCACGATGCATGTTCTCAGCCTCTCTCGGCGCCTATGGGTTATTCAATCTGAGACATGGCGGAGGGTGTCGGTCTTTCGCTCCGAACAATTGGACGACTCTGCCTGCTAGGAAAACGCTTTCCAGAATGACCACTGGCTCCTATTCCGAGGAAGAAAGTGCGTGGCGCGGTCGGCTCGGCTCGAGCGCTCCTAGACGGTGACTATGGGCGACCAATATTACCGGTTCGGCACCTTCATTCATTGCCACCAAAGAACATATTAACGACGTCCTGATAATGGTGAGTTGGAGTAACTACTAATCCCTTTCGCTTGGGTTGTATGGATTATATAATTTCCGAGTATCCTTTTCTCATAGTTTTACGGTAAGTACAGTATGGTACACACGACATTAATCTGAGCATTATTAAATCTTCTCAGTTTTTAGAAATGCAAACCGCAAACAGTACACTTTATTCCCGCCCCCCTATCAGCTCCGGGATGCGCATCCGTTCGACTGAATGGAACTGAACCACAAAGCCATTTACGTCACTGGTTTCCCTTCTCACGACTCCGTGACCTTGAATCCCAACAACTACGCTGGCTCCACAATGGACAGATTTGTTTGCGACTTCTCATGGCCTTTGGTGGCTACGACCTTCAAAGCTGATCTTCTCGGATCATGTTTAATGTACAACAATCGTGATGGTTATCAATGTCGGAATCGTATGTAATCCCGAAATGACGGTCAGAACCAATAACAGCACCATCAGGGACAAGGAGATGCTTCGTGCCAGTCCGTTCACAATAGTATACTACACAGCAAACCTCTCCAGTTGTTCATGAACCTGTAACAGGGCCTTCCCGTCTGTTCCCGTGTTCATATCTCATCTTCTGGTAAGGTGCAAGAAAGAACGATATGGACACTAAACATGGCGCATCCAGTAAGTAGAGCTTCAATTCATGGGGTGGTCAGCACTTCCATCTTTGTCCTCGACCACCTCCCTTTGCAGTCATAGCCTTCGCGCTCAACGTCTGCGAACACCTGACTTTGTTCCCAGAGGAACTGGAGCTAATTTGGTCGTGAGTGTGTCTAGCTTGAAACGTATATATACCAACTATTCGTCCAGATCACCATGGTGCTCTCGCATCTCTAGTCGGTTGTTCGTGGTCACCAGGTATACTCCGTACCTACTATACATGTGCGTGGAGATACCTTCGATGGAGACGAGCTCACCGCATCTTGGGTGTTCTTCATCAGTTTTCATGCCCACTATGCAGATGCTTTCTTCGCCGCCGCCAGTCCCAGGGCACAGGGGTTTTTCGCATTCACATTTGATCTCGTAACGACCCAGACCATGTTCCTGGTCATCCACTTCACCCTCGCAAAGCGTTGTACGTCTATCAACATCCTCAACATGCTCCACCAGTGTATCAACTACGCCCGTAGTGACTTTGTTTTATTCCGGGATATGGGTTCGGGTGTTTGTCCTCCCCGGTGTTCTAATCGCCCGTCTATCGATGGTGCTTGGTCTGATTTCCATCGCACACCATTCAATAGTGTCACACAGGGTGCAGAGCCCCGCTAAGAAGGACATCCTCACATATTATACGTAAGTTCTTCCGGGTGACATCCTAACTGTATGCTTCTCTGCTCATATTCATGCCAGAGGATGCGAGTTTTTACTGGAGTCGATAATGCTCGCCTTTATGATTGCTGCATATTGTTGTCCGACAAGAATGGGTAATGCAAGAAGTCCGCTCACTTATCGGCTGAGGAAAAGAGAAGGACTGGGAGTTCCTGTTTTTGGCTTGCTCGGTGAGTTCTCTGATATTAGTTATCTGGTGTCTCTGCTGATGCTACCCCTATCGACGGCGCTGCCTCTGCTCACCACTTGAACCAATGTCGAATCAAACTGCCTGGATCACACTTCCAATATCAGCAACAGCAGCTGGTGTTGTCATGTTTTATAGTGGTCCGTCCATGGCTCAGGCAATATATCCGTGAGTTTATCTCTTTTCTGCAACAAACACTACACTGACCTCGTTGCGATTAATAGACTTTATATGGGGGTGATGGCTGTTCTGGTATGTTGGGGGCATATCCAACTTAAGACATCTTACTGATACTCAATGTATGCTTAGGCATCTCGAATAATCCTTTCAAACCATAAAGCCATTCAAAATGCGCCTGCCGTGGAATATCGACTTGTCGACTTGCGTCTGTGATACCCGTCCGGATATGATGTTAGATTTTTGATTGTCGTTACCCTGGTGCTACGCGTGCACCATGTCTGATCGCTCTGCTGAATAGTCTATAACAATGTTGGCTTGTAGAGAATGATTAGGCGTGAAAACATGACCTATAGATGGTCCCAATCCAGGCCACACGACAGGGAAACCACTAAAAGGAGACGATAGATCGGAAAAGGGATATACTGTAGGTCCGAAGAAAGTAAAGTCCCAAAGCTAGATTTTTTGATTCCAAACAGACACCTGTCAACAATCATAGTTCCTGCAAAGGATTGAGTAAACGAAGATACGGGAAAAATGGGCACATACGATCATATTCAGGTTTCCGGAAAGCAGTCTATTCTCCAGAACACAGCCATCGGGAATATCAATCCTCTGACCTTCATTCGCCACTATGATAACGGTTCCACGAAGGGTGACGTTGCGACCGAAGTATACATCTCCAGTAACGGTAAGGTGGTCGAGTTCGAGGATACGAGGAATCTTCTTGAACCGCTTTTGGAATTGCTGGATCTGTGGGGTATATCTCGTCAGCTGGAGGTCTGTCAAAGAAGTTGAAACATACCTTCTTGAAGTGGTCACCCAACTTAATAACAGGAGTTGTCTCGAACATTCTGTTCTCGTTGATGACCAGTTGACCATGGCTGAGCGAGTAGATGTCGCTTTTGATCAAGAGGAGATCAGAGCAGCTCTTGACGGGCAAGAAGCGCTTGCGAGGTACATTAATGCCGTGAGCATTCTTGAAGTGCTTGATGGCAGCACCGGCAGCAGTCTCAAGCTGAATGACAGCATGGCCGTCATCAGTGGTCTTGGGATTGATGATAATGTCTAGTTCCATGCCCTCATTCTCCATGATACGCTTAAGTGCTGAAAATAGAATTGGCATAAACAACCAATCATGGAGTAATGGCACACGCACCCTTCAAGTTGATCCACAGGTTATTGGTGTTGAAGATCTTAAACTTGCGGACTACAGCAAATAAGTTAAGACGGCGATCTAATTATTGTTAGCAACACGCACCAGACTTAAAGTCCTCAACGTGTTCGGAAGGAACCTGAGCAATTTCGAGCAGGCGGATGGAACCCTCATAGTCTACCCTGAAATCAAAACCTAGTCCATCGCAAGAAAGAAGTCGCATACCAATCAAAGTCCCACCCTATAGGAACATTAGTACAAAACTTGATTGACATGTGATGGGTATGTGCCCACCTTGATGTCGGCCTTGGTCTTGTCAGTGACTTCCATGATGAACTCGGCTTGAGTATCGATCATATGTTGCAAGATGCTCTCATCAACACTGTGGACTGTAAGTATACGAGCGGATGTAAGAGATAGAAAGCTTACACAGCGCCAAGGTTGTCAGAGTTGGAGACGAAGAGATATTCCTTGCCTTCCGCGAGGAGCTGGTCAAGGACACCAGAGTGTAAAAGAGCGTTGTAAAGATCTCCGTGGCCAGGGGGATACCAGTTTTTCTTGTCATCATCTGCACGCTTGGGGCAAGGAAGGAGGGATTCTTTGTAGATTCGAGGGTAGCGAGACTGGTTAAAGGTAGTGATTCGGAGTTGTTGGTTAGCATACTTCTTGATGATGCGAAGAGTATCCTCGTGTGTGTTGAAGGAGGTCATGAGAATGAGGGGAACATCGACGCGGTTAGTGGTATTGAGATGCTCAATCTGCCTGACGGTGAGATCAAGGAAAGTCATGTCATCCTTGACCTCGAGTGCACTCTTGGCACCAGTCATGCCTAAAGGGGCGAGTGAGTTGCGGAGGACGGAATTCATCGCATACATACCCATGGAAGTACCGAGACCACCATTCACCTTGAGGACAGCAAGCTTATTGAGGTTGCCAACATCCTTGGGCTTGGGGAGGTCGGCATAGGGGACGATCTGATCATCGGCGGGTGATTTAATACGATCCCAGTCGCTAGAAGACAGATCAGTCTAGCGATTTGTGAGTGATAAGACGATGCTTACAGATCAACGCTTTTGGCACGTTCGGAAAGATAGCGAGTGAAGAGGTAGAAAAACGACTGCATTTCGGTGTCAAAGGCCTGGATGCATGATCGTGAATGATCTGAGACGTGTAGGGCGCGATAAGAAACCGACCTTGCGAGTGGCGGGGTCGCTGACTGTGGAAACGAGAGTGCTGAGCTCGTTGCGCATGGCCTTGGCAGCAACACCGGTAGTGGCCGTCTTGAAGTCGATGTGGCTTGCGCCACGAACGCGGGCGTTGTAGGAGTCGCTGCGAGGCATAAGAGATGCAGACATGCTGGGAAGAGGGTGAGCTGAGGATTGTACGGGGTGAGTATATGCGCACTTTATATATACGGGGGAGGTGGTGGTTGTGGAAATAAGTTGGGGGGCAGAATTTGTGCGAGGGAGAGGAGCGCGAGGTCGGTGATGACGTTTGAACTGTTCGGCCTGTTCTGAGCCTGTAAACTGGGGAGAAAGCTCCAAGCTGAGTGGCTCTTCGGTGATTGGCTCGCAGATCCAAGACGTTCGGCGAGCGGCTCGGCTGTCTGCCGGATAGGATGAGGTCAACGAAGTGCGAGGCAAGGCTGTGGCTTTGTTGGTTAAAGCAGCTCCCCCTCCAGCTTTTATAGTCTTCAGGGGGGATAAAGTGAACTGAGGTCGCTGCTGTCGTTCACTGAACAAACGTTCGTGCATCCAGCTCGCGGGATGCACGCGAGCGTGAACCAGGATCGATGCAGAAACTGGCTCGCCTGCCAACTTCCTCTTGTGGCTTTTATAGCTACTTATTCCTACTCGCTCCTCATTTTTGTCCATCACCGTGTGTTACTGTCATATTGCACCCCCATCAACCTTTCCGATGTATTCCCTCCATGTGTTCCCTGCCGTTTCCTTCCTACCTTTGCCTTTTCGCGCTTAGCTGCCTCGTTTTTGCCTGGCAACGGCTGGCTACCCCGTGCGACCCTTGGAGCTACTAGCCCACCCAATCTTCCTATGCGTACTTCCTAAGTACCAATTCGTGTAAATTCCACTCCACCATTTTACGTTCGCAGGGCAACAATAGGGCTGTCTGCCACATGCGACTTGCAAGTTTGACCTGATGGCTATATGTAACTGTGCAGTCCCACATGAATGCACCCAGAATTACTTTATATACCGCAAACATTCCCTCCTGCGATGAGAAATACGCATCAGCAATTTGCGGGGGGACATCACCACAGGTACAGGAATCAATCATGTTATCTTTTATCGACAAGAAGCCGAGCTCGTTCCTTGAATCAGAAATCTTGTGGGTGCAGTGTTCGTCTTACAACCACGGGTGGGTAACGAACCTGATAGGATGTGCGATCTACACTGAGGGAAGCTGAGATGTCTTGACGAAGGGGGGTGGAGGTAGCGCAAGCATAATACAATCCCGTGTCAATCGCTGAGTTCCCCGACATACGGAAATCAGTTTATCAACAGCTGTTAGTTCAACTTGTAGGCTGCCGATGTGAAAACCTCCAGGTACCATCTCCCCTTTCCAACACAGAGATACATCGTTCAGCTACGCTGGTACTCCCCTGGCGGAACGGGCCAAACCATCCCGGTTCCATGGTCACTGTCCGAGGTGAAATTTTCCGTGGATTTCCCGTGCCACAGAGCCTCGAACAGCAAAACCACCTTGCATGACTTCGTGTCTATAAAACAACTAATAGATGACGGAAACAACTCCCTGAGCGACCCGGGGGAAGCTGACAGCGGGATATGGAAAAGGGATCGCATCTGATAGTGAATACGTACGGGAAACCGACACACCAGCAGAGAACCTGTGAGGATATTTCTGCCAGTTTCTTCTTACTCAGGGGCTTGACAATTGATGGACTTCCTGATCTTCACTTCCATCGTTAGAAATACGTAGTTCAGCGGTGATCTGGGGTCCATATTCGAAAGCTCTTCCTGAAATTCTTCCTATGAATAAGAATTGACCTTTCCATTGAACACACCCATAAGGTCAAGCAGTAGTACCACTCCCACAGGGATATTGATAAGGTACATGCAGACCCCCGAATTTATACCACGGACATCCAGAAAACCTGCTTCGAGTTGCTTCTATACCTTGATCGTTTTCCGGCACTCCCAGCCACGCTCTTACATATTACACTTGTTCCCGAAGTTTCACCGAAGCTTGAACAAATTTTTAACACCGTCCCGCGGACCGGCACAGAACTCTATTATTGATCACCTCTTGCCCGCTTTTCAGATGTGCACGCTCTTCCTCCTTAGTCATGGCGTATTTTCCGTTGAAATCTCGCATACAATGCGGGAAATGTCTTCGGTAAACGTTTACGAATTTTTGGGATTTTATCTTGCCAATGTCCATGTCGGAACAGTTCCGATAAGCACAACCCCACCCAAACGTCACGGTTGTGTCGCAGCCGAGTTGAGGCTCACATCCCTAAATCATGCACCCCTTGTCAAGCTCATATGGCAGTCAAACTAATCCCCGAGCCCTGGTGAAGATATTGGGCTGAAGGCGAGCAAACATGAGCAAACACACACTCAAATGCAAATCAGTGCTGAAACCTTCATGGGATCGGAAAGATCTACAAAAACTGATGGTAAATCACCGCCCCAGAAGCTCACTTCCCGAACCATTATTTTTCTTCTGACAGTACACTTTGTACAATCATGTTCTCTAGTATAAGTACTATATATCTATACATATCAAGTTTGGGGAGACTATGTGCAAGAGAAAGAGAAAAACTGCAAGGTGGTCAACAGCTGATAGGGTGGTCAACAGGCGATCAATGACAGTACGAATGGCCTCCATACTTCGGCCAACAATACATCACTCCTCACATGCGCGGGAACTTAGCCCATACTGCCCAATTGAGAATCAATGCAACATGCTCCAGACATACCTTTGTTGATTGTCTTCTGATGCTTCTCAAAGGAAGCCGCCCTCCCATAACCGACATCCACAATGAGGTCAAGACTTGTTTCGGCTTTGAACCCTGTCTCTTCCACATAGAAACTGCACTTGCACAACTCAGAGGAGATGACTGCATAACTATTGCACCCACGGACTCTGGAAAAACCCTTAGGTTGTTACTGCGCCTCGCTTGCACCCATTCACGTCACACATGTTCCAATACCCGAGGCCCTAAGACCGCTATTTCTTCGAGCTGTTATCAACTCACTGTTATCAATTGAACATACATATACAATAATGCCAGCTCTGTAATATGGGTCTTCGCGGACCACCAATGTGGAGGGTTCTCACCTTGGCCGAGATCGCCAGTACGCGCCGGTGACCAGAATACTTCAGCTCCAACTTCCTCTCGACTAGGCCAATACGATGATAGCACGTCAGGCGGCTACCGTTAAGATATTCGAATTCTAGTCTCTCATTGTCAGACTCTTAGTCTGTCGTTGATGAAGACGCACATAGTACAGACTTGCAAGCTTCGTATACGTCGTCAGCGGTTCGTCTCAGATCGAACGTTTCATGCACAATTTATTCCTGCCGGAGGGTGACTGCGAGGCATATGACGATACGCAGGACGTGTTATTGACGTAGAAAGCTGGCAACAAACCGTGGTGTTCAGCACCTTTGATAAGATTGGCGAAAGTATTGACATTGGATCAACAATAGTTGGGCACCATAGAATCGGATGAATGGCAGTCGCAAGGTTGTAAATCGTGGATCGTAAGGCGTCTCATATATTTCAATCACTCAGGACCCAGCCTATAAAGAGGTAGTCCAAGAATATGGCAGTACCCCGAGAGAAGGGTAACCCGGCCTCCTTATCATTCTCGTCCGGTTACTATTTCCATGCGTCCGGCACAAAGAGGCTGGCAATCCAGAAAACATGTTGCGCCCATCGTTTTCATTCCTGTGTCGCCGAAGTGTTTCAGGTAATTCCAGTTTGGACCAGTGTCCAGCATACTGGCATCACCTGTTTTGCCTAGATTACTTGGTAGAGCGGGCTGCGGCCTTTCAATTTCGACAACACCGAGTTAGTGTTGAAGATCATGCAACTCGCTCAGTGTTGAACTCGATATATTTTTCGTGAGTGAAGCTACGCGATGCGTTCCCCACTAGTGGTATCCCTCACGTTGTTCTCATGCACGGAACGAAGCATCGTTTGGCGTTGAGTACATACTAGAGCATTCTGAAGCTGTTGCAAGGTAACGAAAAAACGTAGACATTCCCTCAGGACACCCAGGCCATTTTCCGCAAGATCCTGAAGAGAATTCGTTTATGCTAGGGACCGTTTCCCTGACAAAGGTGAATACACAGGTGAAGGGGGGTGAGGAAAGATCCAAAGAATGGGGGTCGGAACCAGAGACTGACGATTGGATCGGAGACGAAGTTGCCACAACGCGGGTTTTTGTCATACTGGGGCGAAAACACACATTATCACGCCTAGTGAGTAAATGGCGAAGAACGCCTCCTTTCCCAGTCTACAAGGTCCTTGAGTCGCGGGCGCTGGGAGATTGATTTATTGTCGAGGTATGAGACAGGGGTGCTCGGAACACAGCACTTCATTGGGGGTGGGGATTCTGTTTGGCAAGATGGAAGGGGTGATGGGGTACAATGAATGTTGTGTATTCTAACAGCTGTTTCAATGTTCAATTTGGCGTTCCCTCAAGACCTATTGTGCCTGTATGCGGGTCGTAAGAACAGTGATTACCATAATCCCAAGCCTTACTGCGCCGGGTGTTCGGTTTCAAATGTAAGGTCTTTGATGGCAGTTTGTTGACTGGGAAAGAATTAGGATGGCTTGATGGGCAGATTAAGCCCACAGACACCGGAGCATAGACTTCAGATGGCTACTGATATACATGAACAACAAATAGCAACTACAAAAAGACCAGAAGTGTAACAACCACAAAGATACTGATGGGAAACACAGCAACATCACGCACGTCATGTAGAAAGTTACTCAAGAATCCGCGCTTCGATAATTTGCTTGACCCTCTACCGCCGAAGAATTGTCTTAAACCCAGAGGGAGACGCCGACGGTGACCAAAGTAGACAAGGGAGGTTTGGGTCTTATCACTGTTGGTGACAGGATTTGGTAGGTGTTTGGACGGGGACAACGTGATGGATTTCCTATCGCTGGGGTCTGTTCTCCGGGTTCGAATGGCAGCGGCACAGAGGACAATGCATAGAGATAGCAGGAGACAGGGAATGTACACATCCAGGTATATCCCCAACTGATCGGGAAGAAGACAAGAGACATCAGCGTAGGTAGGGTGAACATTGTCCCAGTACTGTGCAGGAAACAAGGATAGAAGTTGGAAAGCGGGCTTTCGGACATTCATAGCCATGGAGAGTGATTTAACCGTGACTTCTCGGACGGGATGGGAGGTGATAGATTGGTGGATGTGCTCGCAGTAGTCGTGATCATCGCCGCTAAGAAGTCCATTAGCAAAATGAATGAGAACATGTCATGAAATGAGCAATTTGGGTTACCTGAAGACTACTATTGGTCTGATCTGGTTCAACAAGAACGCCGTCGAGTGTTTGCCGAGTGTGTTCTGGTAACCGAACCCAACGCCTGGTCGAATACTGCCTTTCTCCCGCAGAGGACCACATGGTTTGCCATCGGGTCTATGCAATGGGATATGGGTGAAGAGGACCACTGGGTCTAGACTGTCTTCTGCGATGCGTGTCAGAATCTTTGACAGAGGTATTTGAATCTAACCTACCTTCACGAACTTTCTTCACGAACTCGAAAGAGCCTCCAGCCTTGGGCTTCCATTCCATGAAGGACTTCTCTTGACCTTGGCGTTCATAGTCTTCTTGGACGAAACCGAGGGCATCCAAGAATAGAAGGGTGTGATTAGATGCTGAAATTTGATTATTGAGTGGTCCAAAATGGGAAGTGTAACGCGTCCGGGCGTAAGGAGAGAAGAGGGCAGACGACTGTAGGCTGGAGGAAGAGGACTCAGACTGGGGTTCGGCATACATCAATGCAGGATCGCCTACCCAATGTCATGATTCCCTGGTATGAAGAATTGGGGAATGGGTTTATCTATCCGGAAGATGCTCTTGAAGCGGGAATAATATTTCTCATACCTAACAGACTGTTATGTCGGGTCCATACACCTACAGACATTCACACGTACTCGGAATCGGACATATCCATCCTTCCTCCGTCCATCATGTCGCCAAGGAATACGATTGCGTCGGGATTCTTCGCAACAGCTACACGCCAGTTCTTCCTGAGGTTGAGGTCGACTATCAACCGCGACAGGTAGGTCAGGAAAGCGGGGCGGTTAGGATAGGAACGGTGATCTAGAATTTGGGGGTCTGCGACGATGAGTAGGTGTGTGGGTGGGGCACCGCCAGCACTTTTCTATCAGTGGTATTTAGAACCGACGACTGAATATAAGATTCGGGAGAATTTGACAGCTCACCAGCCCGACTGCTGTTGGATCTGGCCAATTACATGACCTCACCGAGGCTCGGAATATTATACATTCGTACCAGAGGGTAAGAACCACCCAGACGAGACGAAGGATATTGACCACCCTACGATTACGTGGAAAGCAGCTCCTCATTGGAACGTAGGTTATGGATGAAGGCAAGCAATGGAAGCGGTAATGTCATGGTGTGTGAATGTGACAAGGCTTAGTTGACTAGTGCCCTCGGCGAAGCCACAGCACCTTTCAACTTGGGTTTACTATTCTGGTCCATGCTTGATGGACTGGGACATGTGGTCTAGTCTACTCTCGGCGGCGCCCTCTCGCACCCCAGAGAAGCGGTATTGAAATATTGTCGGCTTGATACATTAATGAGAAGACATGCGTGGGCATCACTCAGATGGTGTTGTGGAGAATGCAAATGTAATAAACCGATTTTCTCTTCTATGAGTCTACTAATGGTGCCCACCGTGTCCATGGCTATCGTCAGCGACGGGGTGGTGGCCCTGGGAGCAAATGAGCGAGCTTTCTACGAGAATACCACTGAGTCGCTCACCAGAAGCTTAGCACCGTCCTTCCTGCATTGGATACCCGTTGTCAGAACTGTTTCCCCGTCTCCGGAATCTGCTCCTCACCTTGCCCGGTAAAAGATAAAGAACCACATTACCGCACCAAGTCCTTTGGCGAGAAATTGATATCTGAAGCCCGGGAGATGCGGGTGAAATCCTGGTGCTACAATATTATTCAGAATAATGGAAAGATCCATGGTTCAGCGAACTCACAGTATCCTCCGCCTGCCATTGCGGATGATGACGGTTCAGAGTGTGTGTTTACTGCTATTTACGCGACGCGGAGACGTACATGCGTTTTCCCACTCGTCTTTATTCATACGCAACTTTTCCTCGTTTGTTCTTACTCTGCGGTCCCTATGGATGCTGGCAGCAAGCGGAAGCGCGATCTGGAATGCCCCAGGATCACATTTCAAGCTGCAGGGAGGACTTTTGACCGCCTCTTCAGAGGTTAGTGGCTGGTAAATGCAGTTGGCCCGTGTTGACGAATTTCACCGATATTTTAACCAGAGGACTCGCTCGGACAGCTCAAGGAGGTCGCGAGGAAAAAGTTGGGGCTCGGCTCTGATGCTGTAATAAGACTTTCGCAAATTCGTGGAGATACAGACATTGATTTGGAGGATGGTGAGTCCTAGTTTCGATCGCACTACCACGCCGAGTTAATCTCACCTTAGAGGAGGACTTTGATGCTTTCTATAACGCTGTCCATTCTTCGTCCACCGCTAGAATACGCGTTACCGTGGAGGAAGGTGCTGTCACTAACGACGCGAATGACACAGAGGCACGTTTTGCACTACTCATTTGTCAATCAACGCTGAACAGGTTTTAGGTTGGACAAGCGTCAGGCAGGAAAAAACGGAAATTGGATAATTTGATGCAACAATCGTCTGAACAAATAACAAAGGGGGTGGTTGAAACGGCATCAACTTCCTTGCCTGGTCCTACGCCTAGGAAACGGGCAGTCTCTTTTGCTCAGTCTGGGTTGAGTAAACCTTCAGAAGGTGCACAAGCCACCGGACCGTCAGCCAAACGTCTTAAAACCGCCTCAAGCAGTTCATCCAAACAGTCCGTTGGATCCCTGACAGCGCCCGCACCTCAACGTGATACATCGGATACAACAACAGCCGCGACTGAGAGGGCACCTATTGCAGGTACCTCCGCTTCTAAATCACCGTCAGCTACACCTCTACCCACGTCAGATTCTTCGGCTCCTACTCGAAAAACTGGGGGCGATGGCAAGAAATCCCCAGCCCGCGAGTCGGAAACACGTGTAGACAGTACATCGGTCCTTCCACCGGGCTCGAGCGTGGTGCGGGATAAAGCTACCAAAGAAGGGGAGAGGGAGAAAGCCAAGAAGAAAGCCAAAAAGAAAGGCGAGGATAAGTCCAAAGACAAGGAGGATGGGAAGGAAAAACCGTCGACGATAGAAAATGCCAGAGAACAGGCTAGTTCTGAGACTTCTAATCCATCCAGGGACGCAACACACAAGCCTGTAGCAATAGCAGCTCAGCCGTTGTCAGTGAGGGAGAGCCTTCCCCAGGTTTCCTCAGAAGTGAATGCTCACCCAAAAGGTACGCGTCTGCACTGCAACCGATCCGTAATTCGCTGATGACTTTGGCAGATACCATGTCCAAGAGCAAGAAGGCAAAATCATCGACGCCGAAAGATGGCCAGCAAGCGGATATCCCGACTGTAGGTGAGCCATCATCTTCGCCATCTGGCACTCCAGGCAGTGAGCTAATTTGGGTTCAGAAAAGCCAAAAAAGACAGCGAGATCCAAATCCAAAGTACGAGACTCAACCACGGGTGCAGGTTAGCTTGCTACTCGCGCAATTTAGACCCTTTGGTAACCTTGGGATGTAGTAGATTCCGAAGCGAACAAAACAGTTGACCCGGATTCCCGGCCGACGAGTTTGCTTAATGCTATTTCACGACTGATGATCGAGAAATACCTAACACCCTCATTATCTACTGCTACGGATGCTGCTCGACCTGCTGAGGAGTTTGACTCAGCTAAGTTGGCGTCTGCCGTGCAGGCTGCGTGCAGTACTGCCACAACGAGGGCTGCTCCTTCGAAACCGATCTGTCCATACTGTGGCAAGAGCCTCACTCACGATCGTTCACATTGCCCTTTGATTAGAGCCAAACTCCCTGATACCATCGAGAAACGGATAGCTGAGCTCAGAGAGGACTCCTCTGAGGATCCGGAGAAGGTCCGGGAGAGCGCGATCAAGGTGCTGGAAGCCGCAGTCCAGCGGAAACGTGGAGCAGAAGCAAAGAAGGAGAAGGATTCGAAAGTGAATAGCATTGCCGTTTCTTGTTGATTTCTTATGGGCTTGGCTTTTGTTAACCTCCTTTTTTCTTAGGTTTCTTCAGATAATGTTTCTTTCACCAAACCTAATTTTTCCGCCAAGCATGTCTCACCTGTCCCCGCAAAAAGCCTTGTTACGACGTCGTTGCCTGCTCGCCATTCGCCGTCTTCGTCCCCCAGTGACTCTTCGGATGAAGATGTGCCTCTCAAGAGTGCCAGGACCTCACACTTCCTTGTGCCACAAGAGCTAATACCGCCATCTGAAATCAGTGCCTCACGTCTTTCGGATCCACGAAAGTCGTTGCCATCGACGTTCCTACCCCACCCTAGACCTACCCTATCTCGGAAAGGCGACAGCGAAACAGACAGTTGCTCAGAAGATGAAACACCCAAGTGTCAACCCAAAAACACGTCCAAACCTACAGTTAAACCTACTTCTCCTGAGAGCGAAGACAGCACATCCGATGTCTCTTCAGATGATGAAACCACTCCTCAGTCCGCACCTCAACCTGAACCTCAACTCTCCTTCCTTCCTCCAGCAGATGTCTTAGGGTATAGCGACAAAGACCTTGAGGCTCTCATACGCGGACCTGGAGGTCCACTTAAATCTGCAGAGCTCCCATCATCTGAATCAAGTGGGGATGAAGAACCAGGTGACATAGAACTGGACAACGAATCGGAGCGAGATGAACCACGGGGTCGGATGCTAACGGCCCTACCGTGTTATGGGCCGAGCAATGATTCTTCGGATGAGAGTCTAGATAGCGACCGAGAGGATGAAGATTTGGACGTCCTCCACACGTCCTCGGCCCGCAATTTGATGCCACCCCCTGTTACACGATCTCGGGAAGTGACAAAGGAAATGGAAACACGCCCGGTCTTTGAGCCATCGCACGAGAACGAGTCTTTCCAGCGGATGGGTGGGAGGCTGAGTTCCGAAGAGACAGATAAGGCAGGGAACGAGGCATTCGAGGAGGCACTTGCGCAAGAGAATGCAGTGTTTGGACTCGTGGAGATGGAACCTGCGCCACCACTGCCGGTGCAGGAAACTCCAAGTTCACCTGTAGTTACCGGACGTGCTCCGAACAAGTCGATGGCACATGACCAACGCATAGACATGGATATAGACAGGGAGCAAGAGCCTATGGAGGAGGATTCCAACGACATGGATCTTGGGAACGGTCCAGAGGGAGTTATGGAGCTTGCATCTGCGGAGAATCTTGACCCGGATCCTGTAGAAGCGCCAGAAATTCCCGAAGTCAACACCGCCAACACTCTCGCGCCGCTAAGTTCCACCGAAGCTGAGGAAGCTCCTACCCCAACTCCACGCCCCCCAGAACAACTCCGCGAAGTACTGCCTCGTGCGTCAACACCCAAACCTGGGATAATGCAAAGGATGCGGAATCGGGTGGGCCTGGCGTCATCAGTGAAGAAGCAGTCTTCGAGTTCGAATTTGGCTGTCAATACTGTTACCAAGCTTCCTTCAACGAGGGCTGCTGCGTTGCGGGGCCAACAGAAACCTAGGACACGAAGCCAGATTGATGCATCGGGTCATGGGGATGACGAGGATGATGTTGATGCGGGTACCGCGACTCCTGTCGTTACTGGTGTAAAACCCGCGTCAAGAAGAGCTGTTGCTACGTCTACGAAAAAGCCTCCGTCGACGCGGTCAAAGGTAGTAACAGAAAAGAATTTAGAGAGGGCTGAAGGGGATAAGGAGGAAGTAGATCCTCCGCCTCGTCGTTCTGCGCGGACGGCGTCAAAGACTGCAGCTGTCGTTCCCGTCGCCTCATCGAGGAAGACCCGTCAGGTCAAGTCAACACCTATTGATGAAGAGATAATTGAACCTTCTCAACCCCAGACCAGGAAGGCGTCCAAGAAAAAGAAAAGTGGGGTGAAGGTGACGGCGAAACCGCCTACTCCACCTCCGACGACTGAAAATGGGGATGCCTCAACATCCGCAGCTCAGTTTGCCGAGCCGGAAGTAGCACTTCCACCTAGTCCCCCAATGTCTTTAGATGCATGGGCAACTTTGCAAAATGAGACACCTGTTGCCACGACACAGTCCGATCCTATGATCGACGAGTTACAATCCGATGTGGATCCTATTCCATTCCCGCTTAAGCCTCGATATCACCATAAAACATCCACTCTTGGTCGTAAACAATCGTCTTCTCTGCTAGAACAAGCGCCACATGACACGAACGAGAAGGAGGAGGGAAAGGGAAAGGCGAAAAGCAATCAGTTATTCATGCCCAGCGAAAGCCAAACCGAGTTCCCGTATTCTCAGTTTCAGACTCAAGCCCCAACCCACACGGCTACTGGTTCTTCGGACTCAGAGGAAGAAGTACGAGATGCTGTGATAACGAAACCTGCTCCTAGTCAACCTCAGAGGTACCGTAGGCTCACGGATATTGCGAGTCAGGCCCCAAGGCTGTTCACACCTAAAGTTCTGAGGCGGTCCACCGGATTCCCGCAAGTCGCCGCGAGTGTGCCGACTAAGAGGAAGGATCGCCTAGACCAGTTATATGGGAAGATGGCGAGGAAGAACGGGGATGATGAAAGCGACAGCGGGCAGGGGAGTGACAGTGAGCCGGAGAAAATCTCGCATATCCCCAAGTCGAGAAAGGCTGGGGCTGCGCTGAAGGGGAGGATGTCACTAACATGAGTTTTAATTCATTCGATCCATTTGATTCCTGTACTAGTGTTTCTTGTGCGTTGACAAACACTTCTATGGGCACATCTCTGTTCTGGAATTTTCTTGCATTTGGCGGCTTTCCATCGAATAATCACTACTTCTCCCACGGCATGTCAATGTCTCCATTGTAGCATACTTCGTCTCTCGCATCATGCGTCTTGCACAGTGTGAAGTTCTTGTTGTATATAAATTCGTTGTTGAAACCAAGCCATCAAGAGGTACTGGTATATTTTTGGGAAAAATTCAACGACGGAAAATAAATCGCTGTCCATCCGCCAGCGATCAAGTGGGGTACTTCAACTCACGCACGCCTTGACAATCGTGAAAAAAACCGAAAGAGTCATCTCAGGAATAAATTGAAGGTTCAAGGGGATCATGTCATTGTCATGCGCCGGTTACTTTCGACCTTGATCACATGTGGACATCATCTTGCTCGGGTGTCACGCAACTTTAACTGTTCGAAGCAGCGAAGCTTCATACAAGGTTTGGCTAACCCCGAGTGTAATGGACCTAGGTATGGAGCTCTCTGGAGATGAGGTCTTCTTGCGCAATGCCAAGCGACAGTTGGAGTGCACATGACACGTATATTGTAGTGCAACTTTCGGTTTTAGGAATTGGAAGATGGTTCTTCGAGCAGGAACCATAACAATGAATGCGACACATTCATTGTCGGAGTATTTTTGTGTGGTTGCGAACAGACTGACTATTGCCTGAACCTCCAGGAAATCACGATGACAGGATCCACAGAGGGGATAACTCGGCTGGGTTGCTTCGACCATGCAAAATGTATTGCCGGTTAATGAGTGGATTACCTTGAGCCGATCACCAACATCTGAAAGTTCACGGGGGCGGCAAGGAAGCAGACGTCAAAAAAGCTGACATCGTATGCCATGTTCAGCTGGTTCAGAACGAGACAGGTGGATTTTGAAGAACGTAAGCGGGTTTCTAAATGCATATATCGTTGGATACAAAATGTTTTTTTCGGGCAAGCCGGCGCTTTCGGAACGGCAGTAGCAGACCTGATTGGGGTGATCGCGAGTGCACCTGACCAACAGTATAGTGGGACAAAGATCCGACGAATGGAGCGAGGATGTTACTAACTTACAGTTGGAAGAAGAGGATTCAGAGAATGGTACTACTTGGATAGTACTTATGCAACAATACGGGAGGTGGAACTCAAAAAAAAAAAAAAAAGCAAGGTATGATGGTGAGAGTGACGAGGGTGATGGGAGGGTGCGAGGAATGCATAGGGTGACGTGATTCCAGGTAGTTACACGATTAGGCGTGGGAAGTGGAAAGAATGGAAATAAAAGCGGTGTCTTTTTTTTCCCCTCTTCATCCCATCTTAAGACCCGCATCCATCTCCTGCCGACTTCCTGGGGGACGACCTCCATTGTTCATGCTCTTTACCAAGAACACTAGAGACGAGTCAGTTCTCCCATATAATCCCACCTTCTGGTGCTGACCTTTTCCTCCAGTTACCTCGGCGACCTCGTGTTTTCCCTCTTGGGCCTCTAAATACCTCGCACAACCAGACAATAATGCTCGCTCGACACATCTTCCGCGTTCATAAGTTTGCCAGGGGCCTCGCTACCCACGCAGAATCCTTCTCTGGCCTCCCCGCAGCTCTCCACCTTAAGACCGGCCAGACCTTCAAGGGTAAATCTTTTGGCGCCCCTCGTAGTCTCTTTGGTGAAACAGTCTTCTCCACCTCTATCACTTCCTGTGAGTTGCGTCCTCAGCCATTTGTGTCGATCATTAACTGATCAACGGTCCGATCCTCTTCGATCACAGATACTGAATCTATGACCGATCCTTCTTATCGAGGTCAAATCCTCGTCTTTACTACGCCCATGATTGGAAACTATGGCGTGCCACACAACAAGGCCCCGTACGACTCCCAGGACGTCGGCGTTGTCCTTGAATCCAAGGGCATCCAATGTTCTGCTGTCGTCGTCGGAGATGTTGCCGAGCGTTTCTCACACTACGCCGCTGTTGAATCCCTCGCATCATGGTGCAAGCGCTACAATGTGCCAGGTATCACCGGAGTGGATACACGTGCGATCACCACGCTCTTGCGTGACCAGGGTACAACTCTCGGTCGCGTCGCTGTTGGTCCCGATGCCTGCCTACCGGCTCCTCAACCTCACGAATATTGGGATCCTACCACGGAGAACCTTGTTGACCAGGTCTCTACCAAGGTTCCGTATGAGCTTAATCCCAATGGCGATATCCGCGTTGCAGTTCTCGACTTTGGTGCCAAAGCTAATATCCTTCGTTCTCTCGTCCGCCGGGGTGCTGCAGTCACCGTCTTCCCCTGGAATTTCGACTTTAACGCGGTCAGGGACCAATTCGATGGTCTTTTCTTGACCAACGGACCCGGTTCCCCTTCCCACTGTATGGAAGCCGCGCTTAATCTCCGTAAGACCATCCAGGAATGGAACAAACCTATCTTCGGTCTTTGCATGGGTCACCAGGTCATCGGTATGGCTGCTGGTCTCGAGGCGTATAGGATGACTTTCGGGAACCGTGGCCATAACCAGCCTGTCTTGGCCCTTGCTTCTTCGGGCTCCATCAAGGCTGGTCGTGTCTATGTCACAAGGTATGTGGACCTAATTGCTCATTTTCCTGGTTTCGGCTGATTCGCTTCGGTAGTCAAAATCACCAGTATGCCCTCAAATTGCAGGATCCCTTCCCTGATGGTTGGGAACCCTTCTTTATCAACTGTAACGATTCTTCGGTGGAGGGCATCAAGTCGACCGCAGCCTCCGGCAAGAACATCATTGGTGTTCAATTCCATCCTGAGAGTGCAGGCGGTCCTCTGGACACCATTGAGGTACGTTCCCCTCCCGCATCGAGACTAATTTATATGTTGACTCCTATCCAGATGTTCACCGACTTCATCAACGACTGCAAGGCTACTCGACTCGCCTTGGGTCTTGGCTCGAGGGCTAAACTCCAGACTCCGATCGACTATCCTCTGAATATACCCTCAAAGTCAGCACCCGAAGTGACCGTCTCTGCTTAGAAGAAAAGTCTGTTTCTATTTAGGAAAAAAACATTACCGCCTATGTCTTGTCTTGTCATTTCCTCTCCTGCCTGCCTATGTCTTTTTCCCCCGCTGCATCTGTAATACTATCGCCGCGAATGTCGAATACATGAATATATAAATATAGATCTGGTTTACACACACTTGGAACGATTACCCAGTCAGGTGATCAAAAATAGGCTTTCGTGACTGGAATACCGTTCTGCTTCAGCCATGAACTATCTTGACACTTACGACATTGCGGCAAGCTCAGGGGGATCGTCAACACCCCCACCCAATCGACCGCAACAGAGCCTGAACGAAGAAGTTAGTCAAGTCATTGGACAATTGGGTCGCTTCTGGGGAGGTTTCAGAAAACAGG
This sequence comes from Podaxis rugospora, assembly GCA_018524415.1. NCBI lineage: Eukaryota > Fungi > Basidiomycota > Agaricomycetes > Agaricales > Agaricaceae > Podaxis > Podaxis rugospora. Next base: position 91,220 of record JAEUWL010000105.1, read on the forward strand.
CCAGCTCCACCCCTTTTCTCTCCTGCACCTCATATTCATCAATTGACCAGAGCCAAACTGTCTTCGAAACAGCCCGGAAGGACCTTGGAGGTGTTGTTACTCAGGCACAAAAGGAGTTGAGTAAACTTACGACGGCTGAGACTACATCGACTGCGGAAGGCTCAAGTACTGAAGAAGGGACACCGAGATCTGGCCCCGCAGAAGACAAGGAAGAGGTTACACCAACGTCATCTTCTTCTACTGCAACGCTCAAGGAAACAGACGCAAGTGCAGGTTCTTCCGCCGAATCTTCAGATGCCTCCAGTCCTCCCCAATCCCAATCAGGCTGGAGCACTCAGGCTCTCTTCTCCCGGCTACAATCTGCACTTCCTCCAAATGTCGTCTCAACTGTACAGAATCACATCCCCGAATCACTCAAACATGCTTCCGAGAATATTGACCTCGCACAACTGCGCACAAATCTCCTTTCCGAGGTTCAAAGAATCCAAGGTGTTACGCGAGCACAAGCGGAGGAGTATGTCCATAAGAGTGAAGCGCTGTTGCGGGAAGCGGTGAAAGAAGCACAGGAGGTGTTTAGAGATGCTGTCAAGGTTATTCCGCCTGAAGAAGCCAACCCCGCGTCGACTTCCGGATCGTCCGGGCTCATTTGGGATGGAACTGATATGTGGATGTTGCCGACAGAGACTGAACCGGGTGCTGATCTGGCAGATGATAGTGCCACCGGATCCGGGAAGGGGAAGGGTGTTAACAATGATGCTGGAGTGGCCGCTGTGGCTACACGGGCTGAAGCGTTGTTGAGAAGGCTAAGGCACGATCCTGCGATTGTGCGGATGGATCCTGAAACAGATGAAGCTACGAAAGAGAAGTATATTTCGTGGCTCGAGAAGGAGGTTAACTCGAAGGATGGTGGTATTGAAGGTGAAGAATGGCGGACCATGATCGCCAAGACCATGGATGATACCACTGATGGCAAAGCCCTTGCGAGTTTGAAGGATATGCTCGGTAAGTGGTGAAATCAAACTACCTCTCATGTTGTAGGTTAGCTCATGACACCGATCCCGTCTAGTTCCTTCCGAGCTTACTGAGGTGGAGTTCTGGCAACGGTTCTTCTTCCGTGCGCACCAGATCAAGGAAGAGGAGGAAAAGCGGAAGGCTCTACTGCAAGGTTTGATATTGCTCTTCGGACCTTTCTCTCCCCCTTACAACGTGCATGATTAGTGAATACCGAGAGTGACGACGATTTTGATTGGGATGATGAGGACTCCGATGAGGAAGCAAATGAAACCAAGCGACCGACCACAAAGGACACAACACCCTCTAGGTCTTCGGTGCGTCGCAAAAGTCACTTCTTCCGCCCTTCTCTGACTTATATCCGCATCTTCAAAGGCACCTATGCCTACGGACAGCCCTGCTCTTGCTCCTCCCCAATCGATAGCCACAACCCGGGAGAGCAGTCTGGACAGTTTTGACGTTGTATCTTCAGCAAATGCAAGCGTCTCAGGGGAAGGTCAGAAACAACCTAGCAAAGCTAGAGAGGGTGACAGTGATGAGGAAGAGGACGATGACAGTGATTGGGAGTAAATTCTTGCTCCGAGTTCTCATTTCCAACGTAACGGTTTTATCCTGACCACGGCGGTACGGGCGTTGTGACCATATGATTTGTATTTCTAGTGTGCCTCTTTCTGCTTTCGACGTAGTGCTCTGTTATGGACTAACTACTGATCTGACAATACTTGATCAGATGATGTTGGGCCTCTTGTTGCGGCACAGGCATGCAATGATGACCGGATACCCTTGCGTCTGAACATATGACCGTCCAAAGGCGACTTCATCCACGAAAAAAATCCCCTGTCATAATGCTAACGCATACAAATAGCGCTGAAAGGTTGGGCCTGGGTGTCTTTTCATCATACCCAATACAATACCACTTGCATAACCCTTCCGTAACAGCGGGGTTATTTTTTGAGAGATCATCATCCCGACGACACATCACCGATCCTGATGGGCATTGGACATCTCCAGTGGTATTGAAGGACAGCATGCACCTATGAAGTCCCACTCTAAAAGTCTTGGGCACTCATTTCGCACGCGCTAATGGTACAGCAGGCAAGACGATTGAATCTGCACACGGAAAACCAAGGAGCCAAGCCACGAATCAAACGACCTGCAGTCGAATCGCCAAGGAACGTGTCAAGGGGTGGGAGGTCTTTGCTTGACAGTTCGAGCGTTTGTTCCGAGCATGCGGTTTCCTAACTGCACCCAACAGGGGACATTGCTTTGGCCAAGAATGAGTATTACTGATACGCCCCAGGCACATTGCCGGGTGCTTCAGAGGGTTGTAAGCACGAGAGTATATCAAGTGTCGTAAACTTGAAGACACAAGGGGTACACACCCGCACAGAGACAGGCAGCATGATTGTTACGGTATCTGTTCTTCCAGTTTAAGTGTTACATGAAATCATGTGTAGTTAACCGAGTAACATGACAAGTACAATTTCTCGCCTTGAATTCACAAGAGAAAGATCACAAAATAAAACAGTGAATGAATGAAAACTCGAAGTCCCAAACGACAAGGCATTACAAGTCAAAGGGTATAGTAGAAGCCAGGAGTACCTTCATTGATACCTTCCCCATCTCGAGCCCGCTTGTTCTTAGCCACATAATTAAGAGTAAGGAGCAAGCACAGAGCGACGATCAGGAACTGGCAGCCCATAGTGGCCCAAATGCCATTGAGGTACCTAGGGAAATCTTCCTGGCGGTAAACGGTGGTCGCGAAGATACCGCCAATACCGCCAAAGGCGATCGTCACTGCAGTTGAAACTGCGCGCTTCGAGTGGGAGACGATGTTGTTGGCTTGCTGTTGTGAAGAGTCAGGAACCCATGAAAAGTCCGAGAAGAAAGGGTCAGACGTACGTAGGCCAGGACGCCAGGCACACATCCAGAAGCTCCTGCATTAGTAAGGAAGAGACCAGTGTAGCGGGCACCGTTGGATTTTGCGTAAGCAGTAACGATAAGACCAACCATTGTAATACATGATTGAACAGCAAGCCATGGCGCCCGTTTCTTGGTCTTGTCGCCAAGGGAGGCAAAGAGGAAACAAGAAATAGCAGCAACCACGTAAGGAGGCGCTGTAAGGATAAGAGCCATGGTGGTAGAGTAACCCATAGAGTGAAGGATGATCGTGATGAAGAAACCAATGGCGTATGCGGGCATGGTGGAGCACATGAACATGAGAGCATATGCCCAGAGAGTCCAGTCACAAAGATGGGCGAGGATTTTCTTCAATGTAGTCTTGTCGGGGATGGAATCGCCACGGTCCCGTTCAACACGATCAAGGATCATCTACACTGGCCATGAGAATGGTAAGTAACGATGATCAACAGAACGCTTCACTTTAGTTTGTTCCTCAGTGAGGAAAGTGTTTTTGTCAGGGAAATCGGCAACATAAAGGTATGTGAGAATACCGAGAACGATGGTGATGAGGCCTTCAATTACGAAGATCCACCGCCAGCCAGCAAGACCACCCCTCCCTTTGAGGAAGGTGAGGGCATACGCGAACAGCGACGAGAATCCACCGAGAACTATGGACGTGAGATAGAAAACAGCCAGACTGTGAAGAAGTTTAGACATCGCGAATGTGTGCTCGAGAGAAGGTGAAGTACTCACCGCTTCTGGACTTCGTGGCGCTTGTACCAGGTGGTGATAATGAATACAAGTGCGGGGAAAAAACCAGCTTCGAATATACCGAGGAGCACACGGGTGGCGCAAAGCTGACCCCAAGTCGTCACGAACCCCATACCAAGCTGAGCAATGCCCCAACCAACAACACAGATAGTGAGCTATGTCCGTGCACCCAGCCACTTGAGGACCAGGTTGCCGGGTAATTGCCTGATATTTTCGTTAGATGCAGTCAGACGGGGTAAAGGATAAATGTACAGAAGGATATATGGTATGAAGTATATCATGGAGGCGATGGAGTAACGGTCGCCGACGTTGAGTTCCTAGGTATATGGAACAGTGTTGAAGTAGGATAAAAGTTTGGTTCAGAGAACTCACAAGGTCGCCTTCCATACCAGCCGTACGGGCAATACCCAAGTTTGTACGATCGATGAGAGCGACCGCATAGAGGAAGCCAAGGAGGGGAAGCATACGCAAATCGATCTTCAGGCTGCAGCAACTGGTCAGCGAAGGTGGGTAGCCCGGAACGCGGGGTACATACAGAGTCCTCCTCAGGAAATTTGGGGGATAACTGGGTTCTTGGGGAATCCCCTCCTTCCCAGCGTCCTCGAGGTCGGCCGAGCTGTGCTTGGAGTCTGAGGTCATCGTCGAGAACTGAGGTCCTTGTCGCTTGAGGTAGCAACACGCTTTTTATATGCCGTTGAAAGGAAACAAGACAGCGGCACGGCGTCAATCTGCGCCAAGGTCTGCCAAGGCTGCGTGGACCTAACAAGTCGAGCAAGAAAGCATTTTCTATGAAGAGAAGTTGTGAAATTGGGAGTGTAAGGCGCTCTACCAGCTCAGCTGTGCATGATCACAAGACCAATTGGGAGTGCTGGAGATACACAGCAGACATACTGCGGGTGCAATAGTAGAGCCACCTGTGAAAATAGACGGGAGTAGAATGGCCTTCCGTTTGCCTGGACTTGTCGACTTCCACTAGGATCACTCCAGAAATGGCGAGGGCTGAAGCTGGGGATTGGATAGGGTGCCACTGCTATGATAGTATACAGTTGGCCGAGAATAGGAAGCACCTGTGGCGCGAATCATCCATCAGAAAATAGCCGACAGGCTCATGTCATAAATATGCAGGTCTACTTACATATGTAGTCAGCACCAGTCTGTAACAATCTAAACAGACGAGGAACAGTTGGATGTTTGTTCGTCTTCCATTGAGCCATTTCGAAGTTGACCAATGGCAGTGCTTGCGATCGAGGGCAGCCTTGGTTAATGTCTGTCCGAAAACTCTAGCCATGACTAGGTTCCCTCGACGGTCGTAGAAGTGAACGGAGACGCAGGGATAATTAGCGTTTGCAGGAGAGTTGAGGCGTCATATGTTGGGCCCATGCTCTCAGGCTGGAGCTGCCTTGATTGGTCATTAACCACATTTTCTCGTTGGTATATAACTGATTGATGTGTTGCGATGGAAGTGTTTAGACTCTTGTTACAACCTCACGAAACCGTGTAGGACACTCGAATCTCTAATCACTTCTATTGTCCCATCCTTCCCTCGTCCTGCGAGATACTAAAAATTAAAGATTCACCCCCATAAGTGTCTGGCTCAATGGGGAAGTCTGATGCTTGCAGCCAGTGTGACCAGAAAGTGTTCTTGAGACGGAATTTGATAGGAATATAGCTGGGAGGCGATATAAAAAAATCTCCTGGAGTCGAGAGCGGTTTTGGGGCTTGCCCACATTGCGAGAGAGCAATGAAAGCATTGGGACGAACCGCTTCACCGTACAAAGAGAATAGATTCTCCATCACATATCTGAGGTATCCAGCTGTCACATTGCAATAATTTCTGATGACGTGTGATGGAGCACCTCGTCGGTCAGGTTCGTCCAGTGCAACGGCCTCCGGGTTCTCAACAATTTCAACACCTCTACGCGGGTTGTTAGAGATCTCTATACCTCTATGAGGTCTGATTACCGCCTGGGCTTCAAATCGCCGCGCCGTCTGTACTCGCAAACCGTCACTACCAACACACTCCGGCTGTTGTGGGCCCTACTCATCATATGGGGTGAACTGGGAGCGTATTTCTGGAGCCTGTCCTCATGTAGATGGCCTATGCCAAAGGTGAATTATCTCTGAGCTTTGTTATTGGCCAACTGTTGATCGTGCACACCTCATAGACGTCTGGAGAAGCCTTGCACGTGTTGTTGATATCGGACACGCAGATTCATCGCCCTCAGTCGTCCTCGTTATTCCCTCATGTTCAAGGTTTCATTGTCGATCAATTTCTTAAGAAAAGCTGGCACGTTACGAGTCGCCTCAAGCCCAATGTCATATTTTTCTTAGGTGACATGCTAGCCAATGGCAAGTCCGCGAGGAGCGAAGCTCAGTCAGTGTTTGGATTTCTTTCGTGCTTGGTTCGGTAACATCTATATCTGTTCTTAGATATGCTGGACTCGTCCAGAAATTTAAAACAATCTTCCCTCTCGAAGCATCAACTTTGGTATATTACCTACCAGGCAACAATGACATAGGGTGGGTCCTCGACCATGCTTGTCATTTGGGCTTAGATTGAAATAATCTCGGACAGGATGGGTGTCCTCGCATCGTCAAGTGCCCGCACGTACTATCAAAAATCTTTCGGTCCGCTCAACGAGCTAATCACCCTCAAAAACCACACATTCTTGGCGTTAGACGCACCCAGCTTAATCGACGAGGACTATCAAAGGAATGCTCGTGGAGTACCATTCGATCAATGGGAACCAATTCCCGGAGGCGCTGTAGAAGCTGTTCAACGTACTGCTGCCCGTGAGCACCCTAATGTTCTTTTGTTTAGAGAAGCTGAGAAGTCCGAATGCCACTTCTTTAATAGAACAATATCACCCTCTTATATTGTTGTCTCACATCCCGCTTTATCGACCTGATACCGCTTCTTGTGGACCCCTTCGTGAAAAAGGGACGATCACTCGGGGTGTCGGGCACGGATATCAAAACGCCCTCGGAAAGCAGACGACGGCCTTCTTGATGAAGGCTCTTCAACCTGTTGGGATTTTCAGGTACGCTGGCTTTGTTACACGGTTGCCCGAAACGTTCATAACATCGGCACAACGCAGTGGTGATAACCGAGATTACTGTGAATATGTACACCAAGGAACGTCTTTCGGGGTAGTGGGATCCATACCAGAAATTACTGTCAAATCCTTCTCCCCAGCTCCGCGAATCCGTCGCCCCGGATTTCAACTTCTCTCCATCATAGATCCGGCAAATATAGCATCCTCCCAACAGTCCTTCCTCCACCGTCCGTGCCTTCTCCCGGATCAGAAATCCATTCTAACCGCCTACGCATGGTGGTTCATCTCAACCCTTTGCGTTCTCCTCATTCTCAATGTTCAACGTGTCCGCCGCTTCCGCTTAATCAATTCCGTCGGATTTTCCTTAACATCTTCGGCACCCAACAGTAACCACACCTCTCCGCTGCTCCAAGATACTGACGAGCAGTTGCCGATATGGTCACCACACACACCTTTCATGCCGACAGGAAACACTCGACCTCCCATGCCCTCAACGTTTCGTACGCCCGTAGCTCCGGCTACACCAACGTTCAGAGCGTCGTCGAGGCCAATGACACCGCAAGGCTTTGATTCGCCTATGCTTACTCCGCAGTTCATACCCCCACTTGAAGACGAAGAAGATTCGATGTTCCCAGATCGATATACCACGCAGCGAGAGATACGACACCCGAGTGATGAAGAGTGGTCACCTATTGGGCGTGATGAAAACCTCGACTCGGGTTTGAGTACCCAGACCACTGATGAATCCCGGCGGTTTCCAGTACCGTCGCAGTTCATTTCAGCTCCTGGAGGTGCCCCGACGCATCATAGGAGACAGAGCAGCCTGTCCCAGCCGTGGTCGTGGACGTTTGTGCTGAGAGGTAGACGCCGACGGATCACGCTTCGGGTCCCAAAACTCGCTACGTGTTGGAGCAGTTGTAAGGATATCTTTGAGATTTTGCGAGATGCTGATCGAAGGACCCTCCTCCGTAGACGGAGAGGCATCATTGGATCTACCCTCATTGAAAGCGGTTCGGTTTTCTTGCCCGCGGCCGTTATATGGCTGATTATTAACTATTGGGTGTTTTGATCGTTGCTTTCAATTTCTCCTTGTCATGCTATTAGGGACTTTCCCAATGGACATTGTTGTCACGTATAGTATCGTATATTACAAGCTGGTTAGTTGAGTATTGATATTAGATGCAACACGCATGCAACCATGTCGATTAGTACCGTATGGATACAACATCTCAAGATGAGAGCGGACCATGAAGCATTAGCTGGATTGAACCGGACATGCGGGTTGACGCCAGAATGCAAGCTGAGTGAGTAAAAATCCTCCAACGCCCAATACTGTCAAGGGAGTGTATCAGCCTGCTGGGCGTAACGCTGAGGCACGAAAGAACACTTACAGTATCCAGTAACCTTCTCCAGAGGCGAATGGAAATAGACCGATGTGGTATAGCTGGCCAATAGCCAGATTCCAATGAGAAGCAAATTGCCAATAACAGCGAGTTTATGGATTAATGTCCAGTTAGGCATACACAACGACGGGCGGAGTTGGTCAGCAAGGAAGAGGATCGACAAGGTGAGGAGGAATATGTGTCCGGAGACGTCGTGGCCTCTGTGTAGTCGTGGGAGACCTTGCCAATCCAGCGGGAGAGGCGCGATATTCTTGATGTTTGCGAAAAAATGGGGATGTGATGAAGGACCCACGGCTGTTCGACTGTAGCAGATATCCGCAGGGAGAGTGACGAAAACGCCGTTGGGCAGTCGAATCATACATGCTCCGCCGGAGGCAACGATGACCCGGTCAAAGAGCGAAGGACCAAAGAACCACATCGTGAATACGATCCAGGCTGAGGTCGCGAGTGCCCACTTGATAACTCGACGCCTGGTGCGTGTGTGGGGTGTACTGGTAATCCACAAGAAGAAGAAAAGGAGTGTCGTCCATCCCCATGCTTTCTTGATGAAGTAGACGTTGAGGATGTTGTGTTTGCTGGCGAAATAATGCGTGTCGCTGAGGGGGTGGGGGAGGCCGCTGAGGAGGGGGTTGGAGGTGTCGAGGTAGGTATCGTAAGCGATTGAGTATGCTGTTCCAAGGAGAACCACCGCAGTGAGAGCTGCGAATGCGATATGTCTTGGATCAGGCATAGGTGGTCAGGGAGATGTAACTCGTGTACATGTGTGTTTGGAGGTGCAGCGTCATTGAGGCAGAGCAGATTCCCACGGGTCTCCAATTGAGGTACACAACTTAATCCTCCTCTACCTTACAAATATAATACAATTGGTCCCACCGCGATGGCCAGCAGTTATTGGTAGCTTCACAAGGCCACCTGCTTTCCTTGAACCCATACTGATGTCCTGTTCCTGTCATCCCCGATACACCACCACTTCTCGACCATGGCCGCATTCATTGGTGGAGGAATACCCTCCACAACAAAATCGAGGGGACCAACTCCTTCACCGCTCTGAGGATGACATACTTTAACTGTCAGGTGCAGAGACATAAGTCTAATCCCACGACCATGAAAACATCAAAGCGTACTCATCTGCGCATCGAACGGTGCTCCAACTTCAAATATTCCACTCCGTAGACCCAAAGCAACTGATCCGCCTCTTGTGGCGAGATACAACGACTCTTTCCAGTCAATCGCCAAGTTCCCCTCGTCTCCATCTCCTTTTCCGTCAAATCGACTTATAATTTCCCTCCCCTGTCGCATTCTAGACACGGCGACAGACTGCCTCATGGTGTTCATGATATCTGCACTGTATCCTCCCGCCATATCTGTTCCCAAGCCCACCTTCACACCTCTGTTCAAAGCTTCCCTGAGACGGAAAGGTTCAGCGGAGAAGTAAACATTTGATAGGGGGCAATGGGCAATGGCGGTATCCTGATCGTTTATCCGCGAAAGATCAGACGGAGCGAGGAACGTGCAATGAGCTTGGATTGTCCTAGGAGTCAAGAGTCGGTGCTGGCTATATATCAGCAGCGGTTTATCAGATTACTCTGAGGTGCAGCTCACCTTTTCGAAGACATCGATGTCTTCCATGCCACGCTCTTTCCTTACCCACTCGACCTCATCATAGGCTTCGGCGAGGTGGCTCTGAACCTTCAAGCCCTCTCTCGCTGACAGCTCACCTAAACCGCGCAACAACTCGTCTGAGCACGTAGGCACAAATCTTGGTGTGAGGACGGGTTCCACCAGCCTCTCATGTGGCTGAAGGTCCTTTGTTAATGCACGGCATCGTGAAACAAAAGACCACGCCAAATCTAGAGATGCTTGTGTTGAAGGTTCGACGTAGGTCGGACGTGACGACATATCCATCGATAATTTCCCTACAAATGCTCGAATGCCTATGTTTTGCATTTCTTCCGCCAAGACCATACTAATCGAATGTTTATGAGACAACAGATAGCGGGACTATAGAGATAATTCATACTTGGTGTCTTCCTTTAGGGTTCCGAAGAACAATACGGCGCCTGTCCCATTCTTCAATAACCTCTTTGCGAGCTTGCCGTAGACCTTCCTGGCTAGGTCTTGATCGGAATCGAGTTGCTCTTCCGCCTTGAGCGCATAGGTATCCAGCCATTGCATCAGTGGCAAATCAAGTCCATTCCCTTGATAGAGATACTGAGGCGCATGAAGGTGAAGATCACAGAATGTTGGTAGCACGAAGCTACCCCTTGGGATCACAGTTTCTGGAGCCCCAGTCGCGTCCGTTGGCAACGCCTGATCAGCTTGAGCGAAGGATGTGATGAACCCATGCTGATCCACAACTATTAAAAAATCAATGATATAGTTGTTGCTTATCACATGTCTACGAACCCAAACGATAGTCCTCGAAGATGCGCAGTACACCCAAAGATGGTGTGTGGACGAAGGTTCCGCGATAGACACGGTAAGAATGGGGGGATCTCATATGTGTGAGGATGAGATATGAGTTCCTATCGAAACACATTATAGGATGAACCTGCCCTGAACGACAAGGCCAACACCGCCATTCAGCATATGTTGAAAGTTGAACATTGAAGCTTGAAGGTTAATCCAAATTGAGCTTGAATTGGAATACAAGGCAAATGTAGATCACATCTTGTTTTCCATCTGGCGACGGGACGTATAGCTTAAATACAACTTACACACATAACGTCTCTAGGTACGAATCTAGAAATCGAGCCACTCAAGGAACTCGGGCGTGAAATAGCTGAGGATGATAGTTGCCCCTAGCACATAAAAGTTCATCAGCGCCGAGGACATGCTTGAAGCAATGCAAGGCACATACCGGCACGAACCATGCTCTCCACAGTCTCGAACGCCATTGTGCGCAAATCATATACACCGGCTCTGGCTCCAGCATGAACCATAGCGAATTCGCCACTAACTTGATAGCAAGCAATCGGGTGATCGCCAGCGAGTTCGGCGGCATCAGCAATGATATCAAGGTAAGGCAATGCAGGCTTGACCATAATGATGTCGGCGCCTTCCCTCGTATCACGTTGCTAGATGCATAGCATTGAGCGGAGAACTCGAAAGTAGACAGATTACTAGTGACGTACGATGGCTCTGCGAGCAAGGCCCTTGGCTGTGGGAGGGAGTTGGTAACATTTCCTATCGCCAAACGAGGGTGCGCTGCCTGCTGCATCTCTATCACATTTGATATGAGTTTCAGTTCCAGATCCCATCAAAACAGTGACGAAAACAGCACACCTGAATGGACCATACAATGCGCTGGCGAATTTTGCGGAATAGCTCATCAAAGTACATTTGTTGCCGAAGCCTGCATCGATGAGTCCGCGCTTGATAGCCTTAATGCGACCATCCATCATATCACTAGGTGCAACACAATGTGCACCGGCTTTTGCGTAGTTGACGGCAACCTCTGCGATGCGCTCAACAGATGGTGCAGTAATGATGGTACCGTCGTCATGCAAGAGACCACAATGCCCGTGATCGGTGTATTCGCAGAGACAAACATCACAGGCGATGTAGAGGGTAGGGAATAGCTCTCGGATCTTCTTGATTGCGAGAATGACAGGGCCTGTTGGGTCATCTGCTGGAGTGCCTCGACCATCCTATCACAACGAATGTTAGTAACTCGAACCAAACGCCTTGATGGCTACTAGTAACGCACCTTTTGACAGTTAAGCGGTACACCAAAAAGAATAATGCTTTTCAATCCCTTTTGGACAAGCGGGCCAAGGAAGCCTTCGAGTTTGTTGACACCCCATCGGCGTTGGTTTGGCAAAGATGGGATCTCGACGCTGGCATCAGGATCATCGGTGATGAAAATAGGGTACATGAGCATTGACTTGGTCAATGCCCGTCGGCCTTGCCATGAGCGCGAAAGAGGGTGCTGGTAGCCTCCTTGCAAGATAGATCTGATGGGTCCGTGTTATTTCGTGGAAATTGTTGAATGTACGTCATTCTACTGACGAAATATCCATGGTCAACGATCTGCGATGATTTATAGGTGACGAGGAGGGGCACTAGTAAGTGCTAGTTAGAGGAGAGGATGGTGGAAGAGGGAAGAGGAAGAAAGCGGGAGCCCTCGGGCAGAACTTTTCAGTTACCGGTTGCTGTCAAATGTGAAAAGGCCAGAAATAACATCACACTGGGGCTGTCGGGTTGATAGCTACCTCAAACTGCGGTTGTATATTCTTGAGTTTCATTCATGGTTACCGTATGTATATTCTGAGGACATGAGAACCTGTATATGTTATGGCTCACAGTGGCATCCAGGGCGGAATTCGGCCTTGGATCTTTCCTGCAGCGTGCTTGATACTGGGATCTTGAATTTGTCATACACTGATCCGGCGTACCATCAATGTGATGAAATTCCGCCTCCTCCAGTATAAGTATTATAAAAAGCATATCATCAGATAATCGACCAGTGAGCGCTTGAGCCCTGACAAGGCGTAAGGTTGGGGGAAAGCACAATGTAATGTTTTTTCCGCCTTGTACAGTCCTCTCCACTTGTATATCGACAGGCACGAGATAAGCATGGACCATCCGGATGGGTGGCCGAGGTGCAAATCTATTGGCGGCTCTTATTTGTGCTATCAAAGACTTATCAGTATGCCGTTTGCTATAGGAGGTTACGTTTACGTTTACGTCCCATGCTTGGTCGATTGAATTAGCTCTCGTGTGATCGTTGCCAGCAGTATTATTTATTGTTGAACAAGATAACCAGACTGCGCCGGGATGAGTCGTCAGCTTGGACCTGAACCGCCACGTCAGTCAGGTGACAGTGAGCCCCAGCCACGCCTGGACAACTCACGGTGTACTCTTCCACTAAAGAATACACTGTCTCGAGAGTAGAGACACCCTCTGGGAACCAAGCATGGAGAAGTACAACCCCCCAGAACATCTCCGACACCCACACTAATGTGGAAAACAGATACCCCGCCCACAACACACCTATCACAGAACGGCCGAACTCTGGCCAATAACCCCACCCCGAACTAAAGACGCGCGCGAAATAACATCCACCCTCTGGTGGATGACCCCCCTTCAAAGGACGAAGGGACATGGACCCAACGCTCGCCATCGAAACAGCCGAAAACGCGTTCAAAACGCGACACTCCCGCGAAAACCACCAAAGTAGCGATGCCTCCGAACCACCAAGAAGCAAAAGTCTTCCCTGACAAACACAACCAGATCCTCATCAACATCGGAACTAACCACGACACCATCGAAACCACCCGAAAAAACAGCACAAACTGATGAGGAACACAAAACCACAGCCGCCATATCACCCTACCCTAGCATAGAATACGACGAAGACTTGGACACAGACGGACACCCGCTGGCAGCAGGGAGACGCCCCACAGAACTAGACGAGGAAGGCTGGCTCAATCTACGCAGGGAGCCCGAACATTACACCCGCACCACAGACCACCCATCACACTAGTATCTCTACGTCGACTGCACACATACACGCACCCCTTAGAAATGAATACACCGTGACTACACAGCAGGGCCCCCACACGTAAAACTGAGTAAAGTGAACCAAGCCAACGAATACACCCAGCCAAAAAAGAATAAACTGCCAAGATGGAAACTGGTTCGACCAACATAACAACACATGTGCGTAACGCCGCAGCGACCAACACCACACACACCCCATCCGCCGAAAGAAGACAAGACCATACAGAACAGCCAGGTACATACAGCGCACACGTAAAAAGCGGAAAGTGCAAATACTCAAACCACCAAACAGAAACCCAAACCAACCAGGAATGAATAACCATCACAAACCAACCCAACCACCGACGCGCACCCGAAGACGTACACATAAAAGGACAACAAATAAAACAGCCACCCCAACATGAACCCTCCCACCCCCGAAACCCTCACACAAAACCCCCTCCAAAACAACAAAGAAAACCCTCCTACTAAGAACCCCACTCTCGGGAAACGCCACAGTGAACAACCTGGAGGTGCGAAACGCCAACGTACATCCCTAGGCCCCCAAAACAAATCGCTTCACCAGGGAACAGGCGACAACACCACCCAAGAAACAGAAGAGACAACCCCACACAACGGAAGACGCTCCACACTCCCAGACGTAACCAACACCCAAGGAACCCTCACCAGTACACACCCTCCGTCACCACCACACACTCCTTTCAACCGTAACTACACTACGGTCAACCCCCTCGACTCAGACCAGACGATGACGGACCAATTCACGACCGTAAAACCCGAACTCCCAACAGACATCATAGACTCATCCGGAGCCATGATCAAGACTAGAGGCGGCTTCTCATGCACTGCCCCCCCGGATGAAGGATTCCCCACCCCACAGCTTGGTCACTCCGTCACGAAAGACCTCGACCCAGCCTGTGCTGCAGCCTGGAGTAAAAAACCGGGCTATAAAGTGTGGATAAGAGTTTGGAAGGCTAGCTACAAAAACATCCAAAGTGACCGAGCTATAGTATCAACTATGCTCGCGAAGATCTTCGGTGAAGAACGTGGCGCGATCGAGGCCAAACTCTCCTCCCCCACCTTGGCAGAGACTGGAAACGGGGAAAACCAAGGCTGCACCCCAATCAAGGCCAAGGGCCCAGGATCACGCGCCTCCGAAACCGGCCCCACACACTTCCTAGCCCATTCCCTCACTAAACCCCAACGCGACTTCCTCACGAACCTGGGAACCATTGCCTCAGAAGGCCAAGCCATCTTCGTTCTCCCCTTCTTCCAACCCACCCCGACCTACATAACCACCATTGGCGAATTCGCCGCCTACCCCTCAGAGGAGGTATCGAACGCGATAGTTGCAAGCGTCCTGGAAGCAATTGACAAGAGTGCCGAAACATCGAAGAAGACGAAAGACATCCTCCGCCAAATCAACGAGGAGGCCACAACTACCTTCACCACTACGCTATACGTCAAACACCTCGAAATCCCGGACCGTACAACAAATGCCCCTATCACAGTCTGGAACCTCTACTCGCCGGTGATTTCCAACATCGACTCTTTCCAAACCTACCTGGACTTCACACACAGCATCCGGAGACTATCCTTCAAAACAATCGACTACAGCACTGGCAAACCGAGGATCGGGAGCTCCCAACCATTCTGCACGAAGTGCAAATCACAGGACCACATCACCAGTGGATGCCAACTCGAATCCCTCCCAGGATGGCAAGGACCAAGAGAAGACGCTGTCGGACAAAGCATGCGCGAGATGGACGATAGGATCCATCACCACCCCAACGATAGATACCCCTCCCACAGGGGAGGCCGAGGCCAAAGGAGGGGAAGAGGAAGAGGAAGGGGATTCTAGGAAGAACCACCAACCGGCCGTGTCGACGCGAACCCAGATACCCTAGCTACTCGTAACTACCACTGTCACTACCGCGCCTTTTCGTCTACACTACCAATACACCTGATAACTAATAGTAAACCCCGCAGAACCTGAGTGGGGGCCCAAATATACCTCTCGGAAGGGAAAGCCCCCTCGAACTCGGGAGAGGAATGTTGCACCTCTAACCAGAAACGCAACAACAGTCGGAGCTGCAATCTTCGGTGTCCAGAGGGGCTGGCTTCACCCCCGAGGATTCTAACAAAACTGGCCGCTAACACATCACGAAATAACTATTGGAATATCATTATGGGCACAGACTACGGAACCGGGCAAACCACCTGCCAGGTCCGAGAAAGTATGGCCCGAGCCGCTGGCCATGCTAACGACGACGACCTGAACAGGATCGGCAGCGGAAACAGGAGCCAAGAACCACCAAGTTCGAGTAGACCACCCGAAGGAGAAGCGCCACCCCAATGGAGACCCGAGCTCACGCAACGGCCTCAATTGGGACCCGACGAACAACCCACGGATGGGCTAGCGAGGGAACAAGCAATAGATGCGAGACCAAGGCGCCGCAGACCCGCCAACGAAGGTAACAACACGAACCTACCAAAACCAAAAAAGAACACGAGGGCAAACATAACAATCGCCACCCTAAACATGCAAGGACGAGGAGCAAGCACAATATATGACCCCCGGAATAAATGGCACTCAATCAACCAAATAATGCGGGAAGAGAAAATAGGGATCCTCGCGCTCCAAGAAACTCACCTATCAGAAGAACAGAGATTAGAAATCAACAACCTCCACCACCAAATAAAGATCTTCTCCTCAATCCAAGAAGACAAACCCAATGCAATGGGAGTAGCACTCGTCCTAAACAACAGACTAATCACAACAAATGAAGCAACATCAACTGAGATAATCCCAGGTAGAGCAATACTGACCGAGCTACAATGGTGCAACGAAATCCTACGAATACTCGTAGTCTACGCACCGAACGACGTCTCAAAAAACACCGGTTTCTGGAAGGACCTTGAAAATGTATGGGGAGATGCAGAATCTACAGTACCGTTCCCAGACATAATGCTAGGGGACTTCAACATAACCGAGGACCCAATCGACAGAATAAACTACCGCTCAGATGACAAAAGGGCAACTGAGGCCCTACTCAACCTAAAAGTCACCCTCGGACTAGTAGACGGATGGCGAACAACATACCCAACAAAAAAACTGTACACGCTAATACATAGGGCAAACGAAGGGCACCTATCAAGACTGGACAGAATATATCTAACTCCCAGCCTCCTGAACGACGCAGAGGAATGGACTGACAAGCAGGCACCATTCACTACGGACCACAAGATGGTTGCAGTCAAAATTGCCCACAGCAAGTCACCGTACATTGGGAAAGGCAGATGGTCAATACCACCACACGTGATAATTGACAGAAAATTCATCCAACACGCCGAAGCCCTTGGGATAGAACTGCAAGAAAAGATCAAACGATTAATGGACAACCCAGAACTACGAAACAACCAAAATAATCCACAATCCCTACTACGAAAATACAAAGAAAACCTACGAACCAAAGCCAAGGAGATAGCGACCAAACCAACGTCCCCTCTAGAAAAGCGCAAAAAAGAACTAGAACTAAAAATACAATTAATAAGTAACGACTACACCCTGTCCCAAGATGAAAAACTGCTCTCAATAACAACACTAGAAACGGAGAGGAAGAAAATAGAAGAAAAAACCTTCCTTATGAGGAAGAATGAAACGGCAGCCAGAAACCGCCTGGAGGGCGAAACTATATGTAAATACTGGGTCAATCTGAACAAAAACAGAACGCCAAGGGACACCATAAAGAAGTTAAAAAAACCTACCGAAGATGGAGGTGAAACACACGAAACAAGATCAGATAAGATGGCGGAACTGGCAGCGAAGTATCACGATGACCTACAAAACACAGACACGAACCCGGACGCTGGGGAGCGCGAGCAACAGACCAACGAAATCCTAGAAAACATAGAAGCCAAACTGAACACACAAGAAAAAGGGGAACTAAGTGAGAAACTTAGTAAAATAGACGTAGCAATGGCTCTCGCAAGTGCAGCAAATGGAAAAGCAGCAGGCCTTGATGGGATACCATATGAATTCTGGAAGATAATGCGTGACAGACACACTAACATGAAAAACGAAGAGAGACCATCCTTCAACGTGCTAACCATGCTCAAGAACACATTCAATGACATTGAAAGCTTTGGAATTGAAGATGACTCAGACTTTAGTGATGGATGGATGTGTCCAATATACAAGAAAAATGACAAAACCGAAATAGCGAACTACAGGCCGATAACAGCCCTGAACACAGACTACAAGCTAATGACGAAATCTCTACAATCGAAGCTAGCCAAAGCAGCGCCGGCAGTAATACACGAAGACCAAGCGGGCTTCATGAAAAATAGAAGCATCATCGATCACATAAAAACAATAAAGCTAATGAGTGAATATGCCGAAGTAAACGAAGATGGCAACGGGATGATAGTAGCTCTCGACCAAGAAAAAGCATACGACAAAATAAAGCATGACTACCTATGGGCAGTAATGGAAAACATGAACCTACCAAACAACTTTATTAATACTGTCAAAACGCTATACAAAAATGCGAGGACGAGCGTAATGATAAATGGCGTCCTCAGCAAACCATTCCAAGTGCGTAGAGGCGTCAGGCAAGGTGACCCCCTATCCTGCCTACTATTCAACCTCGCAATAGAACCACTAGCATGTACAATAAGAAGATCAAACATAAAAGGATTCAATATCCCAAAGACAAACAACAGGCTGCGAATACTACTCTTTGCCGATGACACCACAATCTTCCTGAACCGGCAAGACTCACTTACAACACTTAACAAAATCCTGGACAAATGGTGCCTAGTGGCAGGTGCGAAATTCAATAAATCCAAAACGGAAATAACCCCAATAGGGAAGGAGGAAGCCAGAGGCCAATTAAGACAATCCCGAAAACTAAATGAAGGCGACATGCAAATCCCAATGGACGTCCATATAGCTGAAGAGGAAGAAGCAATCAGAATACTCGGCGCGTGGATAGGCAACAACATAAATGAAAGCGCCCCCTGGACAAAAATAATAGATAGCACGACTATTAACCTAAGCCAATGGAACAAGAGCAAACCAACAATAGAAGGAAAAAGACTATCGACACAAATGACAATAGGGGGCAAATCCCAATACCTAGCAAAGGCGCAAGGTATGCCTAAACCCATAGAGAAAACATATGAAAAAATGATCAAAAAATATATATGGAACTCGGACAGAGCCCAGATAAGCATGGATAGGATGTCCTTACCAAAAGAAAAGGGCGGCAGAAAAGTTCTGGACATCAAAACCAGGAACCAAGCCATAATAGCCACGACAATACAAACATACCTAAGGACAGACAAAACGAGACCGATCTGGGCATACATCGCAGATGAAATGTTCCGAAGAGCCTATGACAAGAAAACAGCAGGGAAAACAGACGACGACCCAAGACTGAACCCCGTAATACAAAAGTGGCCAAAACCCAAAAACATAAAGTCACTCCCCCCAGAGCTAAAGAAAATCCACGATAGTATCAAAACCCTAGGAGTAAAAGTAACCGCAACAACCGTAAGCGAAATGGTCAAAAAACAAATACCGATCTGGTACCACCCAGTCCTCAAACCAAACGAGAAACACGAAGTCCAAACCAGGAAGAGTAAAGAACTAAGAACCACCCATGACGTGAAAATGGTAGGTGACACCCTACAGATCGCCAACAACCTACTCAACGAAGACCACCAAAACAACAACAACTGCAGATGCGACGACTGTGAGGGAGAAAGAACCATAACAGGATGCGAAACCCCACACGACTGCGCTACACACGCAAAAAAACTCCTGGAAAAAATAGACATAAACTGGAGACCCAGATACATAAACGAAGCCGCCCCGGACCCCCGCCCCCTAGAGAACACCTACTGCGTAAACAACCTAAACGACATATTCCGCATACTAACCCCAAACTCACCCGAAATCCACACACCCGAAGCACCAGAGCTTCCCCAACTCGAAGAAAACCAAGACACAGGCACAACCACCATAACAGTGTATACAGATGGCTCATGCGACAAAAACGGGGACGCAAATGCCAGAGCAGGAAGCGGAATATACTACGGACACCAAGACCAGAGAAACACCGCAATAAGGACACCCGAGGCCTTCGAACAATCTAACCAGACAGCTGAACTCTTCGCAGTTAAATACGCTACACAATACACCAACACCAATGCCCCAATGAAAATAAACACCGATTCCCAATATGTAATAAAGGCACTAACAGAATACCACCAAAACTGGGAGGACTCGGGCTGGATAGGAATAAAGAACAAAGAACTCCTAAAACTAACACTAAACACCCTAAGAGCCAGAAAAGCCAAAACCGAACTCACCTGGGTAAAAGGACATGCCGGAATCGAAGGAAACGAAAGAGCGGACAGACTAGCGAAGGAAGGATCCACCCAAAACCACACCCTAGGCCCAGAAACCCCGATAAAAAACACTATATCCCAAGGGGCAAAACTGAGCAAAATCACACAAGCAATAATATACAGAGGTCTAATGGAGAAGAAGAACCAACCCAAAGAGACAACGTGCATGGAAAACATTAGACGAATACAAGAGGACATGGACAACGTCCAAAACCACGCCCCTCGAGTAGAAACAATATGGCTAAACCTAATAAGAACAAAAAACATATTCAGAACACAACGGGAATTCCTATATAAGACAATAAAAGGGGCGCAGATGGTTGGAACTAAATGGCTCAGATTCCCAAGACTACAGGAACGCGCAAGATGCCAGACATGCGATGACGTCGAAGACATGGAACACATCCTGATAAAATGCAAAGCCCCGGGCCAAGAAACAGTG
The DNA here is from genome assembly GCA_018524415.1 of Podaxis rugospora. Lineage (NCBI taxonomy): Eukaryota > Fungi > Basidiomycota > Agaricomycetes > Agaricales > Agaricaceae > Podaxis > Podaxis rugospora. The sequence goes on from JAEUWL010000105.1 coordinate 111,727, forward strand.
TGGCAATCCATCAGACAAATCTGGGAAAGGAAATACAACAACTGGGAGACCCCCACCTATGGCGAAATACTAGGATGTGCATCAGCCAGACTAAGGAGAAACGACGGAAAACACGACAAAGGCAAAACGAGACTATACCAAATACTGATCTCAGAAGCGGCATACCTAATCTGGACACTCAGATGCATGAGGGTGATAGAACACAATGACGACAAAACCAAGTGGCCAAAAAACAACCAAATTATAAACCAACTAAAACACAAACTGAACCTCAGGATACGAATGGACTGCCTACATACCAATGAAAGGAAATACGGGAGAAAATCACTGAGGCAAAAAATAGTCAAAATGACATGGGGCGGTACACTAGAGAAAGAAGACTCCCTGCCAATAAATTGGCCAAAGAGTTATGGGGTTTTAGTGGGTATTTGGTTAGAAAAAGACCGGACCTCCCCACAGGAGGACCACGGTTAACCAGAGCCCCACACGGCCACCAAGGCGTGCGTAAAGGCATTTCCCCAAGGTGACTCTGACTTAAGCGTTACGAAAGCGCACTTAGCTAGGCCTAGAGACTGCCGTGGGCAGCCGTCGAAAGCCGAATAGCTCCACCAAAAAAAAAAAAAAAAAAATAACCAGACTGCGCCTCTTCTTTCCACCCACCAAGATGTCATTTGGCGACGGGCGGATTTGGAGCCATTGTTCCTTGCATTGTTGTCTAGAGAAGGAAGCAGGATAGAAGGACGGCTGAGAAAGAGTCTTTTGTGACCTGGAATATAGAGGATTGCCTTAGCAACTGGGAAGATAATACGACGCGTCTCAACTCGGACTTAGGACTTAGGACACGTCTGTAGAGTCTGTAGAGTATGCAACTCGCCAGGGAACATACAGGTAAAGGGGTTCACAAGAAGAACATTTTTGTCACAGGCCGTGCTGGTGGCTCAGGGACTGCCCAATCAGGGCTGACCGTAAGAGGAAACTAAAAAGCGGGGATCATTATGTCGCGATCACATGACTTTGTTGAATGGTGCTGCGTGAGATAGAAAAACGAGGAAGCCGTGCTGAGAGATTGCCCCGCCACCGAAATTATTTATTTCTGCTCCTTAACCCTCCTCCTCGCTGTTCGCAACGATATTCACGACATCCCCAAGACTCTCTCCTTGACAGGGAATACCCAGGCCGCGCCATTCGTTCAGATACCCCTAGGTTACGATTATAGCCGCCGGAACCGCCTCTGACACGCGACCTGTCCACACCTCTATCAGCTCTCATTAAAATGATGCTCGTGTCTACTCCCACAAAACACTGTATCAAGCCTCGTAGTCCAGCCTGTGACTCTGCAATGTCTCCTTATTATCCTCGCAATTGTACTCCTCCCCGCTTTTCTTCGGAACCAAACCCCTTCGACTCCGCAGTGCTTTCACCTTCGCCACTTCGACAACGACCACTATTCCCCACTACTGCCAGTTCTGTGCAGGATGCTGACGACTTGTTCTCCCATTCACCATACAGACCCATCTCCCCAAATCCTCTTAATCCTAAACCCCAGCCTATTTCTGCTGACGATGAGGAAGGTTCTATTTTTCTTTCGTCTAGCCCTTCCTTCATTTCGACTTCCACATCACAAACCCTTCTAACCCCGGTCAGGCAAAATCACCGCCCACCCAATCGCACTGCATTAGCCGCAAAGCACCCGAACGCGGGTCTTTCACCAACCGCAGCATATCCTTCGACCAGCTCCGACTCTGGTACGCGAATCGGAGTGGGAACCAAGCGTAAATCCACTCTCCAGAACACGCCCCTACGTCAACATAACCTTATTCCCCTCAAACTCGCATCACTTTCCCCGGACGAGCGGGACAAGTCTTCCTTCCTTTTTGATCGGCTAGCACCCCTACCCACCCCGAAAACGAACGCTCGCACACCCCAAACTAAGGCAGAGACCGAACTCTACCTCAGGCGACAAACAGCAACTTTGACACGCCTTCGCATCAGTGACCGTGATGACTCGGGTGACGACTTCAACACTAGTGCCAACGATTCGGGCTGTGAAATGGACGATGACGAAGCCAACACCCTCTTCCTTAGTAATGCCAGGATGAAGAACAAAGTCCCGAGCTTTGGGAAATCCGCTGGCCGGGTGCTCGCCAACAAGGGAAAATTGAAGGAGGAGGTCGCTGAAGCCATTTCGCCTGGAGGCCATGTCACCAAACGACGAGCACGTTCAAGACCTGTATCCGCTGAACTTAAGCAATCAGTTCGAACACCAAAGTCCCCTGGTCGGGTAGGTTCAAATAGCCCCTCTACAGATGCCATATATGCTCATCGACGTGGCCAGATCCTGGCTTCTAGCTCGAGTGCCACGCGGTCAAAAGCAAGAAGCACAGTCACATTCCCTTCATCTCATGCCCGCTCATCTCCAAGCCCATCCGCTTCTGAGGCCAGTTCTCCAGTGCCACGTCGTAGGACCGCCGCGCGGATGCCCTCACCTCCCCAGTTACCTGCATTGCCACTTCCACCTCGACCGCCCCTCAATCGGCTCGAGAGTGTAAGCTCAGCAACACTCTTCTTCGGTCCTGCCATTCCTCAAAGTCCTAGAGTCGCCGTCCGATCGCGTACGAATACCCTAAATGTGCCGGGAGCACCAGATCCAGTTCCACAGACATCCGTGAAGCGCAAAGCCAATCGCCATAGTTATGCTGATCCGGATGACCTTCGGGCATGGAGCGCCGTCCAAGCACGATTACCCTCACCACTGTCTTCTCCGGCCAACGCCGATGGCCTCGTCAGCACTGATGTTGACGACGATATGGATTTCGAGGATGGCCCTCCGAATTCTTCATTTCTCTTGAGTATAACTGCCAGTAGCCCCTCCCCTCCAACTAAAACAGGCCTCCGAACCAAATACAAACCCCGTGATTCCGGAGTTGTTGTCAGTGATGATGATGAAGGAAGCATGGTTTTCGCCAACAAGTCCCTTGAAAGGGGCGACTCTTTGTCCCCTATTGTGCACTCTTCCACTAGCCTCAGTTCTGTACTTTCCCACAATGACGATGGCCTCGTGACTCCCAGTGTCGCACCTGACCCTGGTTCAGGTTGGCCTGTTGCAAATGTTTTTATCAGGGGAACAGATGATAACGGGCGAACCATTCATGGAACTCTGGAAGGTGGAGTGGATGTTGATGCTTTTATTATGAGGACCCTCGCATCTGCAGCCAACAGTCCGCATGAGATCGCAAAGAAGGTCCCAGGCACGCCTGTCAAGAAGGTTCGCACAACATATCTCGGTGGGGATAGACCATGGCAGAGTGCTATCGCTACCAAAGTTGGACCTCGCTTGGATTTCGACGACAGGAAAACAAAGGTGCCCCGGAAAAGTCTTCCTGCAGTCTTCCCTGTGGCCCCCCGGCGCGGTGACAAGTTGGCTGACAGTTCGGATTCCGAAGGTGAACAAGAAAGTCCGAGTAGCAGGAAAGAACCTAAGTATGGTTCTTTGGGCTTGGGTCGGCCAACTGCAGGAGATGTGCCGTTGGCACTGACTCGGACACGATGGTTGATGAGACGTAGTAGCAGCGGTGCTTTCTCGAGCGGCAGCGAGTCAACCTCGATGTCGACTACACCAACTCGCGGCAAAGCAGCAGGTACGTCACCCCAGATTTTGCTTCTTCGAGGCTGCTAGGGAAATAGGTTGGACTAATGTTGATCTGGTTGATATGATAGATTGGCAACTAGCGAAACCCCGCATGCCTGCGATGTTCTCACAACCACTACAATCGTCGCACAGACTAACGCCAGCTCGGTCAGCATCTGGTTCGTCGAACAGTTCCTCGGTTACGGTCAGTCCCACGGATAGGTCACAATATCTATCTGTTTCAGGAACTCGACGAACGGTGCCGAGAGCCCGTTCAGCCACCCGGCGTTCTTCTGAATTTACGGCAGAGGGGCAGTGTGGAAGATTTGAGCAGGAGTTTGTTGAGCTAGCTGAAGTTGGAAGTGGGGAGTTTGGAAGGGTGATCAAGGTTCGACGCAAGACCGGCAACGATTCCGAAGTCTTTGCCATTAAGAAGTCGAAGCGGTTTGAGGGCATGAAGCATAGGTAAGTCAACGATCAGAGATTGTCCTTTTCTAGGGGCCATGTCCCTAGCAATTGTTGGCGTTAATTACTGATCTATTCGCTCTCTCGACAGGCTTCGGTTGCGTGAAGAAGTCGATATTCTGAAGCACCTTTCGCAGGCGGCGTCTGAATGTGGCCTCAATGGTCGTCATCCCAATACCTTGGCATATATTGATAGCTGGGAAGAAGGCGACGTTTTGTTCATCCAAACAGAACTGTGTGAATCGGGCAACCTTGCACGCTTCTTGTGGGAATATGGTCGAGTGTTTCCACGGTTGGATGAGGCGAGAGTGTGGAAGATTATTGCTGACTTGAGTAACGTAAGTTCCACGCAATTAATCAGAGATTAAGGAACTGAGTGACAGTATGGATTCGTGCAGGGCTTGCGGTTCATTCACGATGCTGGCGTAATTCACTTGGATCTGAAACCTTCAAACGTATTTTTGACAAAGGAGGGCCGGTTTAAGATTGGCGATTTTGGAATGGCGTCTGTCTGGCCGCGACCCCGCCTCTTAGACAACTCGGGTCTGGGAGCGAATGCTGATGAGCGGGGAGCATTTGAAAGGGAAGGGGATAAACTTTATTTGGCACCCGAAGTGCTGCAAGGACGATATGGCAAGGAAGCGGATGTGTTCAGGTGAGTTGCATAGTTGCAGTGGTGTCTTGTTGGAAAGTGTTTTCTCATGCTCATTGTGTACAGCCTCGGAATGACGATCTTGGAAACTACATCGAATATTATTGTCCCTGATCAGTAAGTGTTGAACCAGTCGGTCCGAAAAGGGGATGGCCCTGCGGATAATGATGATCTCGAATATGGCAATCGGGTTTACTGATGATGTTTGTTTATTATAGGGGTGACGCTTGGCATCGCCTAAGGAGAGAAGACTTTTCACAGGTTGATCTACGAGAGGAAAGTGACGAGCTGATCGAGCTTATCAAGCACATGATGCGGACCAACCCTGCGTTGCGCATCACCGCAAGGGGGATTTATGAGCATCCAGTGGTTGCACGGGCACGAACAGCGATGGAGACAATGATGGACGATGCAAGGCGAGAAGGGAAGTCAGAGTTTGTTGGCTCACCATTGGCAAGCGTCCCTGCGGGATTCCTAGAGGAGATTCTAGGACGTCCACGGCCACGGACAGGAGGCGGGGGTTGGGAAATGGACATGAGTCCGTGAGGGTTCCTAGCAAAGAGAGCTGACCGGAAACTCTCCGGATTATGCTAAGCCTATTTAACTTGGACTCTGGAAAGGATGGATGTATGAGTTGTGTACGTTTTAGGTGATCTACATTTCGCTGATTTCTTGAACTGGACTGGTTCGGAAGAGCAGGCGATGATGTTCTTTTTATAACACTTTTGGTCTATGTCGCATATTATGTTGGGCGCCATTTGTTGATGGCAACGATCTGATAGATAGTTTTAGGTAGTGGATATGGGCTAAGTAGCATATCATCCTTTGAGCAGAGCATTATGTTGATAGAGACTAGTGAGGGTGCATAAGGGGAGAGAGCGGAGTGCGAGTACCAAAACAGAGATGACAGGTGCGAAAAATTCGGACGGGTGGCTCGATTTGCTGAGTGGGCCGGGCTGGGCTGGCAACGGCGGCTGCGGCTGGATTTTCGACCATTCTGACTATTTTTGCATGCTTCCACATACTTAATCCCTCTTTCCTCTCTCTCTCTCCCACAATCTGTCCCCATGCGCTATGAACACGACCCCCACTATCCCCTCCTTACCTCCCACGACCCCGCCGCCGTCGACTTCAGGGCTTTCTACCCCTACACCCCCAATGAGGTCAAGCACCGGAGACGGACAACCTCCTCCCAACTCAAAGTCCTCGAAGCCGTCTTTCGTGTCGATACAAAGCCAAACGCGACCCTTCGCAATGAGCTCGCTGCCCAGCTCGGTATGAACGCACGCGGCGTCCAGGTAACCTTTCTTCGATCCTTGGCCGTCTCCCAAGCTCACTTCACCCACCTTTGCACCAGGTTTGGTTCCAGAATCGGTGCAGTCCTTTTCTTGTTCTTCTACCTATCTACACACGCTCACTCCCTTTCCCAGTCGAGCGAAAGAGAAAAATAAAGCGAGTAAGAAATCTCAAGCGACCGGGTCTGCTGCTCCCACGAATTCGACGAACGGTTCCGGCGCAGATTCTGCGACTACCAATACAGATTCAAGCTCCAAAGAGGAAGACGATCCGGATGTTGCCTCTCCTCCCCCTCCTACACCTGGAGAAGAGTTGCCTGAAGAGCTGACCAAATCGGACTCGCCCCAGGATATTCCTCCCAACCACCAGGCTGATTCCAAAGTTGAATCGCCTTCACCTGCGCTTGCCTCTCCTCCTAAGCTCCATGTCTTGACCGACCCCACCCTCAGACCATCCTCTGCTAGTTCCTGGAAACCAACCCAAGTCGTCTCGACGACACCTCCAGACAGTGCCGTTTTTCCTTCGCGACTCTCCCTTTCCGACATTCATTCGCAGCGGCGTGGCTCTCTCCCCGCCAACGCGTTCTTCCATCCCTATTCGACCACACCCACACATCCTCCGCGTTCCATCGATGCTTGGGATCCACCCGCTCGTAGACGCTCGGTTGATACCAGTCTCCAGCGTCTTGTCACACATCCATACGCCCAGCTTGCGCGCGCACGGAATGGGGCTCTTTTCGGCCCGCGTTCACCTTCATTGCCGCAGCCTAACCGTCAGCACTCCTTGCCGAATAGGAAACCTCTATCGCTTCAGTCACAGAGGCTTATGTTGCCCCACCATCCTCCTCCGAACGGCTATCTCGACATGCGACGCGCTTCCATGGATCCCCGGACGCTCATGCCAAATCGGGCGGATGGTTTATCATCTCCCTCTCCTCATTCCCTCCACCCCGTCCGTGCCTCGCTACCCGATACCTCGTTGTTTGTAACAAGCAGGAGATATGTCCCTCAGATACCAGGTCCCCTCCCCGCGCCCAACTTTACCTTTGGTGCCGCCACTGTGAGCTCTCCATGCTCCGCTGAAGATGACCCACCCTCTCCCGACCTGAGCTCGTACTCTTTCCCGCCAAAGGATGATGTCGCAGAAGACGATGATGTCATATCATCCTTCTCTTTCGAATCTCTCTCGAGATTTGGGTCTGCTGTTTCGATTGCTACTAGTGAATCTAGCGTCTTGAGTAACCCGGCTTTCTATGATATCGGTTCCGCTCCAGGAGAACTAGCACCCGACCAGGAAAGGAGAAGTTCGTGGTATGTCAATGTCTCTCTCCTAGCTTGGCGTTTTGTGTTTATCTTTCCTTTCATGACAGCGGATCTGCACATCATGCTCAGTTGGCCAACATGACGACGGGTTTGAACGGTGCCATTCCACCTCTCCAGTGTTCTGCTCCCGTCACAACTGAGAGCTACCTCGATGAGAGCTCGACGCGCACTGTTCGGGTCCCTGGCGTCAATCATGATCTCCAAAGGAAAACAGTTGATGTCTCTCCCCTTTTAACCTTATCTCCGGCGTCCACTGCACCGCTGGACAACGGTTCTGCCACCGAGTCTTCCACGGCACCTGCAAACATCTCTGCCTCGCACACGAGTGAGCTGGTCTCTCCCTTCAGTGCTATATCAGGAAAGCCTGGCCTTGCAAGTGGTAGCTCATTGTCTCCGCAAAATCCGGAACTTCTAGAACAGCAGGGGCAGCAGTCTCCGGCACATATCCCTCCACTCACTCAAACGCCGCCGTCCAATCAACAGCAGCTCATGGCAGGGCATCAGATGCGAGCTGTTGGGGGTGATGTGTCGTCCATTTTTGATGAATCCACCGAATCTCGAATTGGCATTGCTGCCGCAGCCTCTGGAGACAGCCGGCCCATGACACCAGTTATCTTGACGGACCACAAAGTCGCCGGTGCGCAGTCAATGGACAAGCAACTCAGAGCCCTTCCCACTCATGACGAAACGTCTCTCGCTACGACGAGGGACCTAGCAAAAGCTCAAGGAGGTTATGCGGCTCAGTATCACGACTTGATGAGCGGTTACGGCCTTGGTGTCCCACTTGCTGTGCTTGATACTGAGCCGACAATCCATGCGATTGGACAACATGCACAAACGCAGAGCACTGTCGTAGGTTGCGATCCGGTGGCAAGTCTTGTAGCCAACATCGATTTTGATCGCTTTGCAGCTAATGGTATTGAGGCATCTGCACCTTATAGCGCTGACCCCAGCGCATCGGGAAACGCAGTGAGCCAACCGGCCTTTGAAGTTAGTTTCGGGTCGTGATATCCCGAACAATTGCTAAAACATCTTCCCCGTTGTCTGCTTTGCCTGCGCCCTTCCTTGATCCGTTTTTTTTTCTCCCTGCGGTTACTGGCTTCGTTTATCTTTTTCTTTTCTGGTTATTCACGCTCTTTGCAGTCCTCCTCTTCTTATCTTCGCCTGCTTGACCTCTTGATCAACCAAAAACTGTTTTCGTGTCAGAAATGACATCCGGTCTCGTATCTGCATCCAACTCATTGGTTTTTAGCCTTTCATTCTTGTCCGTTCTTGTCACCTACACTCATTCGTTTCAACACTGTTTCTTATTACACTAGTATTTGTATTAATCCCCCATAACCCCTTACTCTTCCCTGTGCTTTGTTGCTCTGATACCCCTTCCCACCCTTTTCCCCCCGTCAACACTTAATCATACCTTTACAGTGCTTATCCCGGTTGGAATGGTGCATGTATATATATCCAAACCTTCTTTATGTCCTTTTCAAATCCTGGGATACTTGTCAATCAGCTCTCCCTCTCTTTGCTTTATGGTTAAGCTGTTTTGTATATCTTATTACTCATATGTACATCGGAGCTCTATATCCTTGCCTTATATCCTTTACTTTGCAGTTTGTAACGCTTATCCTCTCCTTCCCGACTACGAAGCAGTTATAATGATGTAACACTGTTACTCTTCACCGGCACGCAATTGGTGCCGCGTGTTTATCTGTTGTACTCCTAAACCCTTTGGCTTTAGGTGCCATGTTGCGTTCTCAGTTTGGATTGGATTGGCATGGAACGGATTGGGTTCACCTTGCGTCCACCTCGGGACAGGCAGGTGGAAGGCGTTTTTATGCTAATTGTCACACACGCCCATATCAAACTTCCCCGTTTTCCTTGGGTTTGTGTTACATGATTGCTTCCATTCCTCCTGTAGACGTACCATATCTTGTCATCTCTTCTAATGTTTTTTTAAGGCTGAGAGCCGTCTTACGGCCCTGCAAATTTCAACGTAATTATTGTGATTGATACATGACAGACCTCGCTTGTTTTTGACGTTGGTTAATGCGATCGGTTAAGTGTTCCAAAATAGATTCGAGGAATCAAAAAAAAGAAAAGAAAAGAAAAGAAAAGAAAAGAAAAGAAAAGAAAAAGGTGGGGAGTCCGAGGAGTTCTCACCCCAGATGCGTTTCCCGGAACTATAGAAACATCTAATCAAGAAGTATTGTTCACCGATATCTTATCATCCCGTTCACAGTCCACGAACCACTGGCGTCAATAGGCGGTGAAATGCTAAGTAATCAGCCGCACCTAGATGTCGAAGGAGACAATGCCGATAAGATCGTGCCACCAAACATCCATAACCTACTTTACTCATTCAGAGTCGTAATCGCACCGGGAAGGTAATAATATCCCACTTGGACGGGGGTCCGTTAAAATCGTGAACCAATAAAATGCCCCGGAGTTGATCGAGAAATGGTGAGGTGATGACATGTATGCGCTGACTTACGTTTGCTCGCTTATTCTGTGTTATATGAATGTCACTGTTGAGTACGTATCTGAAGAAGGAAGTATGATATACTTAGCCCCAAGAAGCGGAGAAGGGTGGGAGGTGTGTGTGTGTGTGGTGTGGCTGACTGGAGGCTCGGTCTGGAGATCGGAGGAAGGATAAGAATCAGAGTTTGAGTGGCGGGTGCTCAGAGACGGGGTAGTGTGGGTGCAGCGGCTTTAAGCTTGTGGAACACGAGGATAGAGACATCGGTGCAGGCTGGTGCCAAGGGACATCGAGTGGGTGGGTTAGCCTTGGCATTAATAGAAACCTGGACTGTCGAGGTGTGGACGCTGGAGGGGTTTTGGCGGTTGATAAATGGGCTAATGGCGTCGGCGGTCTACTGCCCGCGGGACTGACGGGGGTTGTGGCGGCGGCATGTAAAGGATGTCATAATCCGTGCACCTCCAGTGAGTAGGGCATTGATTGTGGATCAAATAATGCCGACAGCAGACCTAACTGTTGTCCGAGCTAGTGTAAGCAAGGTGTCGCTGCCTGGGCAGCTATATTGCAAAAGCTGGAGAAATTTCTTGGCACGTCTATCTCGCCATGACTACTTCCCAGTCATATTGGACAGCTTAGCAAGTTCAGCCCCTCGGTCAGAGCGGGTAAACAGGGAAAATGGTGTAACTGGGCATAGTAACCAGGCACAGTATTCTAACAACAGTCATCAGGTGTCGTACACTCGAAGTTGGGGGAAAGGTTCGACATGGTCGGGAGTAACTTATCATCTACTCGCATCCTAGAAAATATACCATTCTTGTTCATTCACCGATAAGGAGAGCTCTGGGGGTTGACCCATGTACCATCGGAGGACCTGCCCGCCTATGCAGCGGTGCCACGTCAACAAAACTGAAATGTGCGCCGGGCGAAAAATGGAGGAGATTGCTGATATGGTGGCGGGAATTTGGAGCAGCTGAAGGCATTGCGAAACTCGGGCAAGTTTTCGGGCAACAAATACTCGCATCTAGCCATACCACTGCTTGTTTCCCTGTGGTCCACTCTCTTTTGGCCTTTGGGGGATCAACGGCGTCTTGATATTGAAAACTTCAATCGCCTCCTGAGTAAATAGGATACAAATAAGTCGAGAAAAACGGAGCATTACAGGCGGCTGGACGTACACGCCAGATTTCTTCGTCGAATTCAATTACTAGTTGCTGTTTTCTCAGGCCATTAGCGTAATCCTCATCATTGGGGGTAACACAAGTATCTAAGAAGTTGGTCAGTCCAATTGAATTTTTGGTGGATTGATTGGTCCTACATATGAATGGCTCCGCATCTTCAATTTCCCACGCAACCTTGCCATCTCGAATGAGAAATGAGAGGTAGAAAATATTTTCCACGGATTGCGCAAAGTCGTTGGGATTAATGACAAAGCGAAACAGATTGACTCGACCTATTTGGTCGAGAATGGACTGTAGCTGTTTGAGAAGTAAGCATTTATTGTGGAAGGCAAATATCAGAAGAGCACAGTACCACAAGAACGTTCTTGGTGGTTTCATTGGATGACTGTTGTATATCATCTTCCTTGAGTTCAGCAGGTTTTTCAGCGGGATGATCGTCCTTTTGTTGCCTTGCTCGTTTGGCAACATTCCGGTGCTTTTGTTCAATAGAGAGAGGTCCAAGCCTGAGATTCTATCAGCATTTTTGTCCACTAGGGAGCCAAGAACTGACATGAAAGTCAACGCAGGTGCGCGTCTACTCCTCGCCAACGCGAGTCGTCCGATTCGGTCCCAGTCCAACTTCAAGGTTTCTATGTTATATTCTAAGCCGTCCTCATCTTCTCCCGCGGGAATGTTCTCAGGTTTCAAACCCCCATTCATGAAGTTGCGGAGCTTTGTGATGAAGTCGTCCACATCGAAGGATCCCGTTCCTGACTTCATCGCCCGAGCTTTTTGCGCTCCCATGTTCGAAGCCATGAGCAAAAAGTGGGAATCGAGAGTCGCCTCCGACGGTCCCTTCACTGAGTATTGTTCAGGACGACTGATTACTAAAAAAACAGCCTGACGATCACATACCTTTCTCAAACAGCCTATCAGCTGTTTCTAGCTGTTCCCGCAACTCATCCACGCCTAAGCCTGTCGGATTTCCTTGATATTCTGGAGAAGGCCATCGAGGGTCAGTCTCCTGCTGGAAATAATATTGTCCAGTTACCTTCTATTTTACTCGCAAGCTTTCGATAATCCTGACGTAGCGAGCGTTTTTGCTCCAGATCCTGGTCGGGATCAAATGCAAGCCCTGTAAGTAGTATCAGAAGCTTATGTCTGCTCAATGGTCAAGTAACGTACCATCCATTTCTCGGTGGGACATAGGATTATTGGCTAATGATGGGTTGGCGGAGATACAGCTTAATGAGGTTGTGAACGTACGTGACGCGTTGGGGTTTGTTTGGTGCAGCGCGTTTTTAGTAATCCAATTGTAATTTAGGTCGAGTGGCAGTGAGCCTTATAAAAAGCACGAACTTTGCTCTATATTTTCAAACCCCTGGGTGAAAATGACCAATATCCAACACGCTTTTGGGGTACGTTCAGCGGTTTTACGCGCCCCAAACTGCTGAATGACCATGGTTACAGTATAGCAGGAGCATACGTGCCAAATGCCATGGGCCCTCACCCTGTAAGGTAGTGTACACTCTTTCACCCTTTTGCGGCACCGGCTTCATCGGAAATTAGGGAACGGCGCTGCCTGTAGGGACGCTGCGCTACGGTCAAACAACCTCGAGTCAATACGGCGAGAATGTTGAATGGCGTCACTGGTGTGCTCCCTTAATGCTTTCCTCGAGTTTTCCCAGAGTCTTGATTAATGTCTTTCCAGGGGCTGCGTAACACCTGATATCCTCCAAAAACTCGCGACTATCGACCTTAGCCGAGTCTCTGGCTTCTCAGAGTTGAAGTTAGTCGTTTGTCTCTGTCAAAGATGGCTTTCTCTTAGCATTTATTCTAGCACCAACGACCAAGCCAAAGTCCGTCTGGCGATTCAATTGCGCCGTATCGACTCGGCCGATATTCCAGAATCTGCTAAGTCAAAGCATGGTTCAGGTGTCTCTTTTCCTCAGCCTTCTCTGGCCAAACCAACGGCTGAACTACCACGAGCATCTACGTCTCACGAGTCTATTCCACCTGCTTCCCAGGTTAAACGCAAAGCGACGGAAGAACCACCCCACTCCTCGATATCTCGCGTTCCTTTTTCGCAACCACTAGTTGCTCCTCAGTCTCCTGAACTTAGTGACGACGAGCCCCAAGAGAACGAAACCCCCGAGGAGCTGTACTGCACCTTGCAAACAAGCGTTGTTGGCATTCAATACTACAGAGGTATGGAATATTATTGCCTTTTCCATCATTAACTGGAACTGTGTGAAAGGACTGGTTGGGCCGGGAGAAGAGGTTGTCTTGGTCCGAGAGCCTCGCAACCCCTATGACTCGTAAGTAGCCTTAGTCGCGATTGCGAAGGGTGTTCACGCATTTATGTGTCCTAGAAACGCCATCCAAGTGAAAAATATTGGACAAGTTCAAGTAGGACATGTTCCTCGCAACGTCGCGGCGAAACTCGCACCCCTTCTCGATCGAAAGGTCGTTACCGTTGAAGGGGTAATCAATGACGGTAATCGTATGTCTCGCTTGTTTTCTTTCCAGATGAATTAGAACTCATGGCACACCCAGTTGGAAGGTCAAAGGGTTACACGCTATCTATGTAAGTTATTTACTTTCCGATTTTGACTTGTTGGAACCCATGCATGTGACAGGACTTTAAAGATTTACGGTGCCGGGGATAAACGCGACATTCTTGAACCGCAATTAGTTTGGGCGACTCCCGGACAACGTGGCTTCCCCTCCAGGAACAATCGAGCAGCTACTTCGGCTTCTACTCCCACTTCGAATGGAGGTAGGCCACGTTATGGCATCGGTTCAGGTGGTAGCTCTTCTTACGTTGTCACCGGGGATGGTCATGGCTACTCAGGGACGACACAGGCGCCCAGCATTTCTGTTGCGCAACAAGGGGCCATGAGGACGCAGCAAGAAGCCATCCTCCAGCAACAAGGAGCCTTACGCAAGGCCGCCGAACTTAAGCAAATGATAGATGGATTGGAAAAAGTGAATGATGACGACCGGCGCAGTTCCCTGTTGGACAACCTTTGCTCTACGGAAGATATTCTCTCTTTGCCCTTGCATCCTGATCCGCCGGGTATCAAGAAGGGAAATCTGAAGGTCGACCTACTTAAGCATCAAGTACGTGGAGCATCCTTGAAACTGTTGAGATACTTACGCAGTCGACAGTCTCAGGCTTTGCAATGGTGTATAGAACGAGAGCACCCAGTTTTGCCAAGCAAAGAAAGCGACAAACCTGTTCAGTTCTGGCAATGCAGGACCATGAACGGAAAGGTATGCATCCCCGCCGGATCTAGGGAATAAGGAAGGTCTGACATTCTTTTTCGGTAGCCATATTATTTCAACCGTGAGCCTAGTTCTACCCCAAGCTTACTTTTGTATCTCAATTACTTTGCGACAGTGGCTACCAAGACGCCACAAAATCAGCCTCCGATACTCGGTCGCGGCGCTCTATGCGCCGATGCTATGGCAAGTGAAACACAATAGTTATGCAACGTCTACTGACGTTTGGTTCTAGGGATTGGTAAGAGGCTTTGAAGCAATGGCTTTTCTCCAGCGCGCATTTAACACACTCCTAGGGGAAAACCTTGACCATGATTGCCCTAATTCTTGCCACAAAAGGCGACGAGTCTCCTGGAATATCCAAGACGACTCTCATTGGTAGGACATGAGTCTTACGTCATTTTTTGCGTTGTCCCGCTCAACTCTTGCTCCAGTTGCTCCCCTCTCCATTCTCTCCAATTGGGAAAAGCAAATCGAGGATCATTGTGTTCCAGGAGCATTGTCTTCTTGCATATACTACGGTAATAATAGGAAACTAAGTGCTGAAGAACTGCAGAAATACGACGTCGTCATCACGACATATCAGACCATAACGGGTGAGCATGGGAATATAGACACTGAGGGAGAAGGAAGGAAAAAGCGCAAAACAGAGCGGGCCCTCTTTGATGTTAATTGGAAGGTGACTGTTCCAATTAACTATGCTAAGCGATTCTCACCAGAGTCCACAGCGTATCATCCTGGATGAAGGACATATTATCCGTAACCCAAAGACAAAAATGGCCCAGTCTGTTTGCGCCCTTAAGGCTGAGCGACGTTGGATTCTAAGCGGAACACCGATTGTGAGTCTCTGATGAAACGACGAAAGTTGATTAACCAATGCGTTGTCCAGATCAACTCGCCTAGAGTAAGAGATCGTGTGTCTATCTTCCTGGTTATGTACTCATGTCCGTAGGATTTGGGGTCGCTTTTGACATTTCTGCAAATTTGCCGTCCGCTCGATAATGAAGACTTCTTCAAGAGGCTCCTCCTCAGGCCCCTCAAGGACGCGTTGCCGTCAGGTGTCGAAGTGCTAACTGTGAGTGAGGGACAAAACAACGCGTATAAGTATCTAAAATATGCTTCGAAGGCCTTAATGAACCAAATCTGCATCCGACGTACCAAAGAAATGCAAGACAACCAGGGTAATCCTTTGATAGCCCTGCCACCAGTAGGTTTCAAAGGTTCACTTGCGGAATGAGGCTGATCTCTCCCAGGTCGAAATGATTAAGGTTCCGGTCACCCTGCACAACGAAGCTAGGGTGAGGATTTCTACTTGGGCTCATCGTTTTCGGATGTTCACATCGAGTGTTAGCAACTCTACGATCAAGTAGAACAATTATCCAGACAGCGATTCGAGCATTACATGAACAATCAGGCGAATACGAGTTTTGTACGCAACCGAACACTTTACCTGTGTGGTCCTTGTTCACCATCTCCTAGGCGCAATCTAATGTCTTGAGCTTGCTCACCCGCATGCGTCAACTAGCCTTACATCCAGGTCTCCTGCCCCCCAACTATCTTGAAGAGTTGCATAGGGTGGATAATGGTGACCAAGCATCCAGCCCGGTTGCTCCCTTGACTCCAGAAGAGAAGCTCCGTCTCCAGGACCTTCTAGCTCAAGCTATCGAAGACTGTGAAGAATGCCCAGTTTGCTTCGAAATTTTGAATGACCCAAGGATAACCTATTGCGCCCACAAGTTCTGCCTCGCGTGGTAAGACCGGTGATCCCTAATGTGAATGTGCCTAATGTTCCTACAGCATCACAGAGGTTATATCCAGGGACTCCAAGTGTCCCATGGTGCGTTGTTTCTGCTACGTGTGTCACTGTTTTGACCCAATGAGTGTTGTTCCAAGGATCGACGTCCTATCTCGATAAATGACTTATTGGAACCACCGCTACCTACCGAACTCACACAGAAACCAGTCTGCGACAACAGCCCTGAAGATCCTACCAGCCTTCGCGCCAGTTCGTCGGCCAAGATCGACCAACTCATCCGTCTGTTGCAGTTGACCCCCTGGTCAGAGAAATCACTTGTGTTCTCCCAATTTACATCATTCCTGGATAAGGTGAGTGTTACCCCAACAGTCACCTTCGCCGTCATTCCTACCTCGCATCTGCCAGATTGGGGAGGCCTTGAATGAAGCAGGGTATGTAGATTTGGGGCTTTCCTTGAAGCTTATTCTGAGTCCTTATCTCAGCATCGCATATGTTCGTTTCGATGGTCAGATGTCTGCTAGAAGGCGTCAAGAGGCCATTGCTCGTTTCTCCACCCCAGTAAAGGGCCGAATCACTCCCCATTCCAGCTCACAACCAACCCGAGGAACCAGGTCTCGTGGAAAAGGCAAAGCCAAGAAAGTCGCCGATTTTGACTATGATGATGACGGCGATGCTGATCCTGATTTTGTTATGCGAGATGATCAGATGGAGGATGATTTTTCAGGAGAGGAAAATCCCCGCGTCATGTTAATCTCGCTTAAAGCTGTAAGTGAACACTCGCAGGAAGGTGATCCGGTAGTGATGACTCGTGCAGGGTGCTCTCGGTTTAAATCTGACTGGTAAGTAACCCTGATGCTGGCTAGGCTGAATGGGGCTGATCTGTTGATCCAAGTGGCAAATAATGTTTATCTGTAGGTACATGCCACTCCCCTACCCACGCATCTACTGATTTTTGCGTTTCAGGATGGATCCGTGAGGCCATAAGCTCTAGGAAGAGCGAACTCCCCGCTGATTTAACACAATAGGTGGTGGCAGGCAGGGATCGAGTCTCAGGCCATTGACCGTGTGAACAGGATTGGACAGAAGAAACCTGTTCACGTATATCAATTAATCGCAGAAGATACAGTTGAGTCGAAGGTTTTGGAGATCCAAGAACGCAAGAAGGCATTGGTGCAACAGGTCCGTAGTGACCTACTCGTCGTGAATCATTGTTTGATCACGGGTTCTAGGCGTTCTCTGGTATCAAACGGCGCGAGACACAACGCCAACAGCGTGAAGCAAGGCTTCAAGGTATGTCCTGCCCCTCTTGGGTGTCGGTTTGACACAAACATCCTTGTAGACCTTGTTGAAATTTTCGGCGCTCGTAGGCGAAGCGCCGAGGGAGATAAGAATCAAAGTAGAGTAACGCATAATCACATTGTTACTAATCCATAGTGGGTCTTAGTATTCATCAAGTCATGATGACTCGATCTGTCACATTGGTCTAGTTTTTCTTACTTATAGCTATCCGCTCAAACTAATGTGCATAATTCGTTGTTCATTATCTTGCATCACCATGCCTCGGCACGAAATCATCGAGTCTTTCTCTGGTCGCGTGCGACTCATTCCCCCAGATCCCGCATTAGATGAGACCGTAGCAGTTTACAGGACACATCCTGAAACGCTCAAACACCTCAGGGTCCTTCCCAAAGAGATGACAACGGAGGATGTCCGTGTCCGTCGAGAAAAACGTGCGGAAGATCCAACACTGGTGGACTTCTATGCGTTTACGGTGAATCAAGACGGCACTCAAGGCGAGTTTATTGGTATTACAGGGATATTCAAGATCGATGAGGCGCAGAATTCCTGTGAAATTGGGATTCTAGTTGCACCGGGGAAACACAGGGCGGGGAACGCCACGGAAATACTATACTGTTTAATGAAGTGGGTGTTTGAGGAGAGGAGGGTGCACCGGGTAACATATGAGACTGCTGTGGATAACATTCCAATGCAGAAGTGGTTGGAGAAGACGGGTATTCGACTGGAGGCGGAGAGAAAAGAGGCATGGCGAGGGATAACCAACGGAGAATATGAAGATGTGAAAGGGTATGCGGTGTTGGGATGGGAATGGCAGGATCGAATAAAGGCCAACTTGGAAGCGAGGATCCGGACACGATGGGGTCTCTAAACGATGTTTACAAGGGTTAGAGTTAGAGTTTACTTAGGGATCTTTCACCTTCCAACCCGTTTGTTTCAAATTGGAATTGATTGGTTATGATGGCTGGTACAAAAGTGTTGACGAATGGTATGGTATCGTAGCAGTAATCTCTATGCATTGATCTGCCTGAGGTAAGAACGAACCAGTTTGCGTTAAATAGGGCAATACCCACCGCAGTCAGATAAGATTCTGCGACGATACGTGCCCGGGCGTTCAAACTAAGTTTCATTTCACTGATCTCTTTGTCCACTTCTTCCATGAACCTTGGTCGTGCCATCAATGCATAGTCCCGGGTTAATCCAAGACAAAATAACCCACTGGATGATGAAATCCACGATCTTGTGCTTGAGCATAGTCTCTGTGTGGGTGTTGGTGATTAGGAAAGATATATCGTAGCCCTAGAGCTAACGTCAGATTGATATCCCAGTCGATAGGAGCACAATATACTGGAACTGGCTTTCGTCGCAGAACGATGAAATTCTCTGCACGCTGCATCATGAACCTCGTGAATTTGTGACATAGAATACGTTCTATTTCATCAGCTTGTTTGATCTTGATGCTCAGTCTTATTGAGTTCACTGAAGGCTCGATCAGGACGCGTTCGTTCTCATTACGGGAAATGATTAGTGGGTTCAGCAACACTTCCTTCGACGCCCTGAGTGAAATTTAAGAGGAGAGTCTGTTTTTACATAGAAAGAAGCACACCTCGTCTCAACCTCTGGTTTGTTGTGACGTTCGACAACCTGGTAAGCAGTGGGCACCAGAACATTTCCCCAGGAGCCAGAGCGTACCTGAGATGAAAAATCTTCAAGGGTCAGTGCTGCGGTGAGTGTTGAGCGCACTGCTGCGAGATATGGGCGTAGAACGTTGGACTGTGGGCGTTAGTGGGGGGTTATTCGGGACGATGAGTAGGCTCACCATGGTGTGGAGGATGTGTCTTGAGGTGATCGAGTGCCATCGTAGATTAGGGCAGCGAGCGGAGTTTCGGCATTTCGCCGAATTGATCTGGGACACAAACGGCTGTCCTCACGCGTCTCGAAAAAAATCTTTTCAACCTTGTTCTTCTTTCCACTTGCACGTGTAAATGGCTGTCGCAATTGCAATTTGGTACGTTTGGACGTGTCATTCGTCTTTCCTAGTCCGACACACTCTGCAGGAGTCTCGATCTCGCTCCAGGAAAGGAGGAAGTTGTGGTTCCCCAAGCCGATATCCGCATCTCCAATGCTTCCCTGGGGGAGAAACTTGCAGACCAAAATGGGAGAACCGTTGTCAAAGTCACATACAGCAAGCTTGGAGGTGCCGATAGCGACGGGGAGGAGGAGCAGGAGGAGGAGCCAACCTCCAGTTTTATCCTCTGTGCTCTTACTGCTGGAAAGGTATGTCGACCTCTGTTCCGTCTGTGTCGCGAATAACGATCCTGTGCTTTTTACAGATTGAGAATGCTCAAGTGAATCTTGTCCTTGAAGAAGGCACCGAGTACAAGTTTGAGCTTGTTGGAAAAAAGTAGTCTCCTTTCGTTCACATGTGCTGGAGCTACTGACCAATAGTTTATAGCGCCATCTCTCTGTCGGGCAACTATATTGGTATGCATTCCTTGGCCACGACCATGCAACTTTTCTCTTATTTGAAGCAGACCAGGTCGGTCCCGACCAGCCGCCCTTCGACGAGGAGGAGGAGGATGAATTTGATTCTGACGAAGAAGATGCTTATGACCTTCGTGAAGTGAGCTCAGATGTCGAGATGGACCCTGAGGAGCTCGACGGTATCGAGAGTGATGCCAGGTAATTATTAATCCAATTTTTCCCATGCTCCTTCTCACTGTGCGACATTAGCCGCTTTGAGGAAGTCGCAGAGGAAGAAACAGCTAAACCAAGCAAGCGTCCTCGTGAATCCGACGCTACAGAGAAAGAGGAAAAGTCTGCCAAATTTGAAAAGAAGAACAAGAAGCTAAAGAAGGAAAGTGGTGAGGCTGTTCCTGTTGGCAAGGAGGAGGCCAAGGCCAAGCCCGAAGAGAAGAAAGAGAAAAAAAAGGAGAAAAAGGAGAAGAAACAGGAGGACAAGGCTACTAAGGAGGTCAAGGAGCTCAGTGGTGGTCTCAAGGTCCAGGATCACACCGTTGGCACTGGTCCCCAGGCCAAGAAGGGTGACAAGCTCCAAATGCGATATGTCGGTAAACTTCAGAATGGAAAGATCTTTGACAAGAACACAAAGGGACAGCCTGTAAGTTTGCAGTTCACTTCCCTTTCTTGCTATCCAAAGCTCAACTTCATTAGTTCAGCTTCAGGCTAGGAGCCGGTGAGGTCATCAAAGGCGCGTCCTGTTATTGACATTTCCGACACTCGACTCATTTGCCTTGTAGGTTGGGACGAAGGGCTGGTCGGTATGCAAGTTGGCGGTGAACGCAAATTGGTTATTCCCCCCAAGCTTGGTTACGGCAAGCGCGGAGCCGGACCTGATATCCCACCAAATGCAACTTTGACCTTCGGTGCGTGCTTCATCCCTCCGACGTGTTCCCCAGTTTACTTACCTTCTGAGTAGAGGTCAAACTTCTAGCAATCAACTAGGGGTTATCACCCTAGCTACGTTGCGTTCATTCAAAAGTAGATCCTTATGGAACTAATGTCTTGGTCTAATCATGTTCTCCAGTCTGACGCAAATTATGTTGGATAGGACGTTTGTCTACCCCGTCGTAGCCAATATTGTATTACGAAACCCCATTCATGCATATGCCTTTCTTCGCCAAGAGTGGGCCACGTTTTGTAATCAATGGACACCATCACTCAAACAGTTCGGAACCAAATCTACCACTCGCAGGACGATCTTGCTTTTCACCGAAATGATTTCCGGGTGAAGAATCCTTGTGAACTCATCAGCCATATATAATGACATAGCCTGGTCAACTGATGCCACTGCTTACGCAGTGGTCTAGTTGAACATCAGGCCCAAATTGTGCTGATTACGAACCTCCGCATGACAACCCTTTCTTTGACAACGTGCACACGGTTCCACCCTAAACGAACCCCAAGCTTGCATAACCCCTTCATAAATTCTGGCTATGCGAAGAATCTTTTTTCGCTTTCCTGTCGAAGTCTCAAAGCTAAGTTGCAACCCTCGAAGGAAATAGGAGCAGCTGTGAGATCTGCAGCATCGCCCCACTGAAACACCCCTGTCACGACATTGAAAGACTCTCAATGGCTTTCATGCCACCAGATCCTTTATCCCTAAATTGCGTACTCCCATTCGACTTGGCTTCCTGTCCTAGAGCAGAGTGTTAGGGAAGGGGTCGCATTCCTTCGACGATCGTTTTCCGCCAATCAAACTTGAAGCAACGTTGTAATTAATATGGGGGTGAATTTACCCGCAGTTTTTGACTTCACTTCTATACCTAGTCAAAAAATCCTAGAGTTCTCACATAGGGCAGGCGGAGGTGCCAGTGTGGCGGCTCCAATCGAATAGAGATTACTTGGTGGGCAGACGAAGTCAAAGAGACAATCACATCTATCTCATCTCCGGGGATTGAAAGGTCTGTCGGTCCGGCTTGCGTGAGCACTATTACGATTGAGCGGGAAAATATATTGTGGATACGGTGCAATGTCTGGTTCTTGATTGCTCGACAGCTTCTTCGAAACTATTCTGCTAGATTTGTTCCCAGAGGTTCCTCACTACCATATTTTTGGCAGGGAAGAAGCCCCGGGGGAGCGGGTACACGCATGCATATAATAAGTTGACAAGCTGGATACCCTGGAGCACCAATTATGGCGTCTCTTTTATCTATTGCTGCTACTCTCGCACTACTTTTCGTCCTGCATAGGATCATTGGGGCACTGAGAATACTTCACTCTGTAGGGTATGCTATTGCTTCATACCTATTATTCTCACTGCTATGACCTTCCCCGGATTTCACCTAGATATCTTCCAGGTCATCGGTCAATCTTTGGTTTTCGGAGCCTCTGGTATTATGTTCTACCTCAAATCAAAGGCATCAAGCTCGACAGAAACTTCATATTCCAAGAAGGCCATAAAAGTATTTCCTCTCATGTTTCACTCGCGGATCCTTGTCCTATGATTCACTCCCTTTGTAGTCTTTGAGCAGGTTGGGTGGGACGCATACACATCCGTTCGTGTTTCCACTTCACCTTCCTGGCATCCCATTCCGGAACTAACTTCCTTGTACCTTAGATCACTTTTTGGCCCTCTCTACAGTACAATATTTATATCGCCGACGCCGCAGCCATCAAAGTAAGTTATGATAGAGACCGTATAAAACTACTGTACAACCACAGTACCGAATCAGGACTTTGCTACGACCCGCCGATTCCCCAAGCCACTTCATCTCTACGAGGCCATCAATCTGTATGGACATAACATCGTGACGTCTGAAGGGGATTTGTGGAAGAAGTACAGGAAGATCTCCGGTCCCTCCTTCTCAGAAGTGAATTTTCTATGCCTATTTCTGAGGTCTCGCTATAATCTCACACCCACCGACAGAAAAACAACAAATTGGTCTGGGACGAAACTCTACGAATTGTGGACGACTTAATATACAGCGTATGGGAAAACAGGGACGCGACCGTGAATCACGGTGTAGATATCACCTTACCCGTAAGTCTATGCTCGATCTTGAATCATCATTCTACCTGGACTGTGACCCATTTAGCTTGCCCTCCTCGTTATCGGCGCAGCAGGTAGGCTCTTGGAGCAATCACAATACTTAAAACTAAATGACTGTGATTCTTCAGGTTTCGGTCAGAGGGTAACCTGGGAGGACAATGCCAATGCAAAGCCAGGCAATCACAAACTCACTTTCCGAGAAGCCTTGCATACCACTGCTTCGGAACTTGTTTACAACTTCGTTCTTCCGAGCTGGGTCAAGGCCTTGCCACACCCGAGGCTGAGGAAGATCAAACTAGCTACAGATGAACTGAGGGTAAGTGATGCCTTGCTATAGATTTCGAAAGATCTCCGATTAAAAGGGAGGCAATCTTGTGTACCCACAGGACTACATGCGGGAGATGATCAGAGACCGTCAGGCTTCTGAAGTTCAAGATAAACATGACCTATTTAGTAGTCTAATCCACGCCAACAAGGAGGAATTCGAGGGAATAAGCCTCACAGAAGAAGAATTGATGGGTGTGCACTCTCTATAGTAATCATCTGAGCTATTGTCGAGCCATACATCAGGGAATATCTTCATATTCTTGGTTGCTGGGCACGAGGTGTGTGTGGATCATATCCTTGGAGACCATGTTACACTGAATTTGATTGTCGAAGACAACTGCACATACGCTCTCTTTCACGTTTGCTCTACTGGCTTTATACCCGGAAGTTCAAGAGAAATTACTCAAGCATATCAAGAGCGTTATCCCTGATGGAAGGAGACCTGTGAGTGCGACTTCGGGTCCAGCCATTCCATGCCCATGATTTAACTGCGCCGTATAGACATACGAAGATATGCCTAAATTAACCTATGTTATGGCGTAAGTCTGATCCCGTGTGTGTCCTTAGGCTTCAATCCATCTTGAACCTTCCTCCTCAGCGTTTACAATGAGACTCTCCGGCTGTTTTCACCTGTAAACCCCTTTTCTACGATAAAGTGGTACATTCAACTCATTATTAATTAGGTCTCTTCGGTCTCAAAGAAGGCGCCAGAGGATACTTCAATTGTAGTCGGGAACTGCTTTAACGACCAAAAAAAGAGGATCCCCATTCCTAAAGGAACACAACTCGCAATACACGTTCCGGGGGTACAAAGAAATCGTGAGCCACTTCTCTGAACGGCGACATCGATCTGATCTATGAGGACAGCGAGATACTGGGAGAACCCTGATGAGTTCATTCCAGAGCGGTTCTTGGGAGATTGGAATAAGGATGCCTTGGTCGCATTTTCCGTCGGTACGTCATTGAGTTCGCTGGTGTAGGCAATCGTTTGAACTCTGTCACAGGGCCACGAGCGTGCCTCGGAAGAAAGTAAGCAATCATTGTAACCTCCCTGTGCATAAAACGAAACCGTTCACTAGGTTTAACGAGACTGAGGGCATTGCAGCTCTTACCTCTATCATAAGTCGATACAAGATTGAAATCCAGGATGAGCCACAATTCAAGCACGAATCATTCGAAGAACGCAGGGCTCGTATCCTGACCGCCAAACTGGTCCTGACCCTATCGTGAGTGAAGCCGGTGACGAATGATGACCTTCATCTCATGTTTCGTCCATAGACCAAAGCGTTTGCCGTTGGTTTTCCGAAGACGTTCGGACTAAGCAGGACAGCCGTCCATACATTCTTCATGGCCGTGATTGATTATCCCTGGACATTTTCCTGTGTAACATATGAGATAATTAAGTGTTCTGTAGCCCGGTCGTCTAACGTGAATATGGATTAATGACAAAACACATGTTATTTCAGGATGACTAACGGTTTATGTTCGTCCACCAAGGGCACCTTAGGTGCACACCAGAAAGCAGAAATGTTGGACTAGACCCATCAACATATGATCATTCTTCCTTTGCCCCATCTCGATACCCTCGTGGTAGTCTGCTTCCTGAAGAGAGGAATTTGATAGGGCCTTGGAAATACCTCAATAAATTGGGCGTATACAAATTAAGTTTCCCTCACACCCTTTAAACGAACTGTCATTTTATTTGTCCAAGTTGTCCCCAGGTCGCCGAATACTAATTGACCATCAGAGTTTCGTCTCTGTTTCCAAGTAAATATATTTCCCTTAGCGATTTTATAATGCCATGGCGTACGTTCAGCAACCGCCATCCCGCTTCCTTGAAATTGACACTTTTAGAGCATTTATTCCTAGACTCTTTCCAGCTATGAGGTGTTCCTTCAGCAACTCAGGGGTGAAATATTTCGCCTTTGGACGGGTTTCTAGGGCACTCAAGATGGCACCAGAGGATACGTTCATCTTCGTTGGTAATTGTCTCAATGACGATCAAACAAGTGTGCCATTCTCAAAGGAGCGCAGATCGCAGTCCACATGCCGGGTGTAGATAACCATAAGTACGCTGTGGTCGTTAACATCAGCAGCGAGGAAATACCTGTAGCGAATATTGTGAGAAGAATTCTCTCCCTCCCTCCCCCCGATGGATGTTTTAGTTACGGTCTCCGTTGGCATGCCCAATACCTGTCCGAACGTGAGTTTATACATGGATTTCTATGTTTAGATCCTGGTGTTTGTATTGGAAGGAATCACCACGTGGCCTGATAATTTGAAATAGTTGAATCCGTTTACGTAGGCTCAACGAAACTGAGGCTAGAATTACCTTTATGCTATTGTCAGTCGCTACAGTGTTGAAATGCAAGGCGAACCTCGGTTCCGGCTCGAGACATTCTGGAACGCAAGGCTCGCATCCTGTCTGTCGAGAAGGTCATAGTGTTCGTGTAAGCCACCTTTGCTCAGGGGGTTCATTCTTAAGCCAGGTCCATCACTTAGACCGATAGCAGTTTGATTGGAACACGTAAAGCGACTTCTACTCGGGAACTTGTCAGAGAAACTTGAAGCGGTTCAGTCTGGAAATACATCTATACATTGTCATACCACAAGCACATGCGAGAAGGCTCCTGGTGTGAGCAAGCTTTCAACTCCATCTCCCGGGAACGACAGGGTGAGAAGCAGATAAACCACCGTCGACAGCAAAGTTCTGGCCGTTGACGTAGCTTGAATCGTCTGTATAAAATTCGTTAGTGAAATCTCAGGAGGTAACAAATGGGCGATCGTGTACCTGAAGCTAGAAAGAGAACGGCGTTCGCAATTTCTGGGAAGGGTCAGAATCCGGGGTGAGGGGCGAGAAAATGGGGACCTTACCTTCAGCAACACCGAAGCGCCCGAGAGGGTTCAGCTGGCCAAGTTTGCCAGCTGTCCCACGTTGTCGAGCGTATTCAAACGTGAAGGTAGTCATGCCTGTTTCAATGAGACCAGGGCAGATGGAGTTCACTCGGATATCAGTCTTTTGTAGTTGATATGCAGAGGTCTTGGCCATCGAGTTGATGCTGATTTTGGTATGAGTACGGCCATACCGCGAGCCTTAGTGAAATGAGGGCTCACGCTGCTTTGCTTGCGCTGTCTGCCGTGAATCGTAAACGTTAGCTAAGCCTGCGATGCGTGAAAACGACAAACTCACAGTCAATTGTCCCAGCACCAGATCGAAGACCGGCGGCTTGGAGATGATTAGGTTATTGATACATCCATGCAGACTAAGGCGCACCAGAAGCTGTGAGGATGATGCTTCCACCACTGTGGTCCTTGCCGACTGCTGGGTTGGGCTCTAACATTGCAGTCGAGGCATGCTTAATGGCCAGAAAGCATCTGTGAATTTCTAATTGAGCAAACTCTACATAGAGACATCTAGTATCTCACGATAAAGCGTTAACTCGCATGCTCTCCATGAAAAGTTCTTTGGAAGTATCATGGAGCGGTTTTTTTGAGGCGAAACCGGCCTATTTGATGACTGAGTCCGTGTCGGGGAGAGGGATGGAGGGTTTAACGCACGTTGGCGAAGAATACATCGAGGCGGCCCTCTTCTTTCATAGCCTGTTCACAGACTCCTTTGATGGCATCTTCGTCAGCAGCGTCGGCTTGTTGGACCGTAACCTTGGAACGTTCTCAAATACAAGGATCAGCTTTTGCTGAATGGAGTCACCTTCACGTCAGGGTATTTCTTCTCAATGGTGTCCTTGAGATTGGGAAGGTTTGTTCCGTCGAAGTCAATAAGATAAAGATGCTTTGCACCTGGGAGAATCAGGTGTGGGGCAGGTGCCTAGATACTCAACTCATTACCTTCATGGGCAAACAGGATGGCCGTTGCACGGCTGGGAGGGAATTAAAGTCGTGAATAAACGAGGTGACGGAGGACGCACCCAATGCCCTTAAGTGACCCAACACCAGTGATAATACAGACTTTGTCCTTCAACTTTGAGCCACGTGGGGC
Organism: Podaxis rugospora; assembly: GCA_018524415.1. Classification (NCBI taxonomy): domain Eukaryota; kingdom Fungi; phylum Basidiomycota; class Agaricomycetes; order Agaricales; family Agaricaceae; genus Podaxis; species Podaxis rugospora. The sequence goes on from JAEUWL010000105.1 coordinate 138,896, forward strand.
ATTGTCGAGATGCGACTGGATCTTCTGAATGCGAGCCAGGGTGTGCTTGTATGTTTGTTCGAGGCTCTTATTGGCGGTAGGGAGTCTGTCGTAGGACATAGCGGTTATAGAACCCACGATACGAACAGGGGATATGAATTGTTGGCTGAAGCGGGAAAGGGGGCGCCGGTCACTTTAAGACGCCGGGGTCCGGTTTCGATCAGCCAACGCGTTTAAAATGTGCATTTTCCAAGGAATCCTGTAACCCCAAACGCTTGCCGGTTGTCTGCTAGATGTATATTTTTGCCATGTGTACGGGTTTTATTTGCCCCTCCCAATTCTTGGATTAGTGCCGTGAAAAAATGGTGACCTAAATCGGCTATCTGACCAGTTGCGGTGTCACCCGTCTTCGACTGACTCCCATTTCATCATCCCGGGTACAATTTCTATTCGATTACAAACTGCACTCCTCCACCAACAACGTTTCTTCAAGCGTTTGGGGTGACACCTACGAAATGTCGCCGGTTGCGGGATCAAGTAGTTACCCCACTCATGACTACACCGAGGGCGCATCTGCGATTGACATCGAGGAAGCTATAGTCAACACCAAACGTTCGCGCCGCGATTCTCAGTACAGTACTTATCTTGAAGACGATGAAGGTACCATGTTCTCTGGTCCCGGGCATTCAGTGAATCCCAGCAGTGTGTCGCGGATGTCAAATTTGGAATTTGGCAGCAGGAGTAATGATGACTGGTCATGGGCACGGAGGAAGAGCCATGATTCCCTTGGTTCTCGATGCAGACGTTCCAGTGTGGATAGTCAGGTGTCACGACAGTCAATAAATTGGGACGGAATCCCAGGTGAACCGGACGAGAACTCTTCTCTCCTGAGCGATGATGATCGGAGTGGGCGAAGTGCAGATAGGAAACATCACAAATCCTTACCTTCTCCGCAACGGCATTCCGTTTTCGAAAACATAGCCAATTTGTTTGGTCGTTCCACCGCAGGCGACCAAGCTGGACATCGTCGATTCTCAATCTCGCAAAGGTCTTCAACCAGCCGGCTTTCGCGTGGTAGCCGTCGAAGCCGTCGTTCAGGCGATACCTCAGAACATGCGGTGGACAGTGATGAAGGAGAGGAGCGCTGGGGTTATTCCTCTGCAGAAGAAGAAGAATCTGAAGAGGAGCCAGTCAACGTTATGCGCGACAACGCCTCGGCATCTACAAGCATGGAATACGATTCTGAACCCTCTACTCCGACAGAGCCGACCCAAAACCTTCCGCTTCTTGCCATGGATTCAGTCTTTGGTGGGGAAGCTCGTATCGACATGGACGTCTCGTTCACACTTCTTGATGCACCACCTCCCGGACCTCCAAGCAGGCAGACTATTTATATTGCGGATGAGGATAGCACAATTCGCTTCATTGGGTACGAGGTTGTATGGTGGCGTGCATGGTTATGGAACATTGGTTGCATTTTCTCTCTCGGTATTCTGGCACTACTTGGACACTGGTTTCCCCGCTTATGGTTACTCTGGGTTGCCCACGAAAAGGCCTTCATTGATTCTCATAATGGATTCGTTGTCGTAGAGGTGCGTATCATGATATCCCCTCCCATACTCGCGTTCTTATGCGGGGCAAGTCTGCTTACAGAGCAATTACACTACTCCCCATCCGTGGTTTGGATTATCACCATCATATATCTACGGTATTACCCCTCAGTGTGTCAGTCGACCAATGCACCGAGTTGTGTAGGTCGAGCCTGGAGCGGAAGATGGACGAACATTTGAATCCCAAGAATGGTATTTTGAAGAAGCTTCTCATTGTTGATTATCGTCATACCCGTTTTGTTCTGGATCCTCGAACGGGCCTTTTTAGCATGATCAAGTAAGGTTTTCATCATCTACTCGAATCCCTGTTTCCGACTGACGTTAATACAAGAGACTGGAGAGATCCTGCATGGACGAATGCTGGAACTGTCCAAGGTGGTTTGACGAGTGCTACCATTGAGCAGCGCATGATCCTCTTCGGCCCGAATGAGATCGATATCGAAGCCAAGTCGGTACCTGCATTGTTAGTCGACGAGGTACGCACTCGTGGCTTCCCAAGTACAGCAAGTCCTCATTGTCACCCAGGTCATCCATCCATTTTACGTCTTCCAAATTGCCAGTATCATTCTTTGGTCATTAGATGACTACTATTATTATGCTTTCTGCATCGGACTTATCTCAGTTGTGAGCATTATCTCAACGCTTGTCGAAACTCGCAAGGTTGGTGCTCCTTGTCGTGAATCGGGAAATGGGATATATTCTGAAAGGTGTTGGTTTAGACAATTACGCGTATGCGCGAAATGTCTCGTTTTGTCTGCAAACTGACTGTACTGCGGAATGGAGAATGTACGAACTGCAGTCTCGATCACATATTACGGATATCTGACGGTTTTCTTATAGGGATTGAACGTGACTCTACAGAATTGGTTCCCGGAGATGTCGTTAATTTGTCAGACTCACAGTTCTCAACTTTACCTGCTGATCTTTTCCTTCTTGTTGGTGACGCTATCGTCAATGAGAGCATGTTGACGGGCGAAAGTGTCCCGGTCAGCAAGGTTCCTATGAAGGACGATGATCTGAATAGATGGAGAGAGGAAAAGCAGGAGAATCCGAAGTGCTTTCTGTATGGGGGGACAAGAATTGTCAGGATTCGAGGGTCGTATACTCAAGATGGACTAGGGAAACCCGCAACGGCTCTCGTTGCTCGCACAGGTAGACCGAACCTTGTGCTCCAAGAATCTGCGGTACTTACCTCCGGAATAGGATTCAACACGACGAAAGGTGCCCTCGTGCGGGCTATGCTCTATCCCAAACCCATTGGCTTCAAGTTCTATCGCGATTCCGTCCGCTTCATTGGTGTATTAGCGTGCATTGCTGGTATTGGATTCTGTTTCAGTGCCGTACAGTTCGTCAGACTAGGGGTAAGCTATCCAGGGCGCACATGTCCATCGGCATGCTAACGCTGAACAACAGGTCCCCTTCCACACTATTGTCGTGCGTGCATTGGACCTCATCACCGTTGTTGTTCCACCAGCTCTACCAGCAACATTGTCTATTGGGACTAGCTTTGCTATCACTCGACTTCGAAAACAAGGAATCTACTGCATTGCACCCAGCCGAGTCAATGTGGCCGGGAAAATCAACGTCTGTTGCTTCGATAAAACCGGTACCCTCACCGAAGATGGTCTGGACATCCTCGGTGTACGCGGGCTTGAACGTAATATGCAAATGTTTGGTGAATTGCTCGAAGACGTTCACGACCTACCAATCGGCAACAACGCAGCCTCCTTCTTGCATGCACTTGCCACGTGTCATTCTCTGAAGATGGTGAATGATGAAATTATTGGTGATCCGTTAGACGTGAAGATGTTCGAATTCACGAAGTGGACATTGGAAGAGGGGCATGTGGCTGGCACAGGGACAATCAAATCGAGGGGGGTGGTCGTTGAGCAGGCAGCACTTGTGCAGACCGTTGTGAGGCCACCTGGATCAGGACAATTCAGACTGGAGGATGCTCTGAAGGGTGGTGCCAAGGTTTGTGGTGTTTGTGCGTGCCTTTGACAATGAAACTGAAGTGAAGAGGCTGTAGCATGCCCATTTCCTTGAATTGGGCGTGATAAGAACCTTCGAGTTTGTGTCTTCGCTCAGGAGGATGAGTGTCATTGTGAAGAGGTTGAAGAGCACCAGTATGGAGATTTATGTGAAGGGTGCCCCGGAAGTCATGACTGATATCTGCGAAAAGGATTCCTGTGGGTATATAAACCTCACCGTGGACATATGCGGAACTCAATGGTTGATCAATAATCGATTTCTAGTTCCTCAGGACTATGACGACCTTCTGTCATACTATACGAAGCGTGGGTACCGTGTTATCGCCATGGCTGGGAAGAGCATTGAAGGATTGTCTTGGTTGAAAGCCCAGCGCATGAAGCGGTGAGTCCGATCTCACTTGCCCTCTGATCAGATATTTACGATTACATGCCGAAGCGAGCAAGCAGAGTCCAGTTTACGCTTCCTTGGTCTCATCATCTTTGAGAACAGATTGAAACCAGGGACTGCCCCAGCCATCCAGCAACTGCGTACAGCCCACTTGGCATGCAGAATGATCACTGGTGATAACTCATTGACGGCAGTCAGTGTTGCCCGAGAGTGTTCCTTGATCAATCAAGCTGCACACGTGTTTGCCCCTTCTTTCAGCCGAGGTGGGGAGTATCTATGCGTCATCTTAGAAGTGTTGTTAACTTTGGACTCCCCTAGGAAATGCTTCTTTGCCTGCGTCCAAATTGGATTGGACTTGTATGGATGACCCCCTGTGGAAACTCGACCCATATAGCCTCAAGCCGTTGACACCACCTCCGCATCATACTGTTGAGTCGGACGAAATCAATTATCAAGACTATTCGCTCGTGGTAACTGGAGATGTGTTCCGGTGGATGATCAACTATGCACCGTTGGAAACATTACAACGAGTGGGTTTCTCAGTCTAACTCTGTTTTTTGGAGGTTTTCTCATGGGGGACAATATTTACTTTAGATGCTAGTAAAAGCGCAGATTTTCGCCCGAATGTCGCCCGACGAAAAGAACGAGATTGTGGAGCGCTTGCAAACTCTAGGTTACACAGTCCTCATGTGTGGTGATGGAGCCAATGATTGCGGGGCTCTCAAAGCAGCTGATGTTGGGATATCGCTCTCCGAAGCAGAAGCTAGTGTTGCTGCTCCATTCACGACGACGACTCCAGATATAGGATGTGTGATTGAGGTCATCAAAGAAGGACGCGCTGCTCTTGTCACGAGTTTCAGCTGCTTCAAATATATGTGAGTGCTTCCTTACCAGAGGGTGTATGCACACATTTTGAACCTATTACAGGGCCTTATACTCACTTATCCAGTTCACGTCGGTGACGCTGTTGTATTCCTTCGCGTCTTCACTCGGTGACTTCCAGGTATGTGGCCAGAAGCCGAGTTGTCACATGTAGATTGACAGGACGTTTTGTCACCAGTTCCTTTACATCGATCTCTTCATCATCATACCAATTGCTGTTACCAGTGCGTTGCGTTGATTATGGTGCCCCGAATTGAACTGAGAACATCTTTTCTCAGTGGGACGTACGTTACCATATCCGCGGATATATCCGAAGCGCCCGACGGCGAGCTTGGTGTCGAAGAAGGTACTGGCGAGTATCATAGGTCAAATTCTCATCACGAGCGGGTTTCAAGTGTGGGGATATTTATGGGTGCAAACACAGCCTTGGTAAGTGCCTTAGCTAGCATTCTCCTCCTACGAATCCAAATATCTAACCCTATGCAGGTATACGCCACCTCCGCAAAATGACCCGTCCTCTGATAACAACAAACTTGAGTCGACGAACTATGAAAATACGGTGTTGTTCTTGATTTCCTGTTTCCAGTATATCCTGGTAGCAGCTGTGTTTAGTATCGGTCCGCCATATCGTAAATCCATGTGGACAAATGGTGAGTGAAATCAAGCAACACCATCAATGATGGAATCCCTGATGTGTCTCAAGCCTGGTTGATGATCTCGATGCTTGCTCTGTCGGCCTTTAACGTGCTAGTGCTTGTAGCACCTCCGAAACCCCTCGAAGACTTGCTGACACTTGTGACACTTCCGATGGCGGCCAGACTGGTGTTGCTGGCTGTTGCAGCAGGAAACGTAGCTGCTTCAATGGCGTTTGAGCGATGGGGAACGCAGGTCGTAGGCAGTGTGATCGTGTCCGTGATGCGGTGGTGGCAGCGGGGCCGGAGGAGAGTACAAGAGGGGAAAGTATACAAAGTGGTTGAGGGGGGAATGGGGTAGTTAGCTGATCGTTGATGTAGACACAGAATCATGTACGAATCACACGCGGTCGCAGAGGGCGAGTCCAGGACGTGAACTGTCAACGAAATCTTCTCATTGTTGTCTGGTCGCTCGCATGTCGGCGACGGATGGTTGTTGAGAGACGGGCAGATACCATTGCCAACGCCGTGCCGGCCGGTTTGAGAGCATGCGGAGTTTGAATTGAGGTGGTGTATGCCGGTGAACTGGCCGGACAGTCGCAAGGGTCACTGGCGATGTCCGTTACATAGTGATACACTTCGTCTTTGTCCTCCCCCCCCACTCTTCCTCTTCGCGTTCTCTTTTCTTTTCTTTTTCTTTTTTCTTTTTCGTCTTCCGCGAACGACCCCGCCCCAAGGGCACTTCCAATCGTTTCCAAACACCCCCTCACCACCCCTCACTTCGTCGTCGAGAAACCGCAGGAACCGGGCTCAACGTCAACCCAAACCACTGGCCCCATCGCCATGCTCTCCCTGAAGCGCGCGCTTCAAACTGCTTTCCTCGCTATCACCTGCACTCTTCTCCTTAATTCCCAGACCTATGCCCTGCCTCTGGAGGCTCGCCAGCAGAATGGAACTCAGACGCTGACCACTGTTACCACCCATATGACGTGCGTATCTACCCATGATACTCTCGCGTCTGGAAATTTATCCGTATTACAGCGCCGATGGACCTGTTACTGAGACGTGCACCATCGTGCTCACGCCTGTCACAGGTAGTAATGGCCAACCAGCGGTCCAGGAAGTCAGGACGTGCACAATCCAGCTGAACTCGACGACTACCACTTCATCTGCTGTGCCAGGCGTCTCTACCTCCGCTTCCGTCTCCATCTCCGTCTCTGCCACAGACTCTGCCTCTACTTCTGCTGTCTCCACCCCTAGTTCTGTCCTCATCTCTACCCCAGGCTCAAGCTCCGCTACTGTTTCCCCTCCCGCTTCAAGGTCCTCCGCCGCGCAGGTCTCGGTAACTTCCTCGGCCTCCATCAGTTCCACACCCGATGCAAGTTCAGCTTCGACCAGCATCGCATCTAGCACCCTCACGAGTAGTGCTGCCACGTCTGCCGCCGCTAGTTCCGTTGGCGCGTCGATGTCCACTTCAATCACTTCGACGGTCCCGTCAGGATCAGGATCGGGAGCGATTTCTCCCAATGTAAGCCTCAAATCACACTCGTACTTGCCAGTTGATTCAACACCCAATAGCCTATTTCCCCCACACCAAGTTCTGCTTCAGTCACATCAGTACTGTCAACATCACCGTCAGCCTCGCAGAGACCGATCTCCCCCAATGTATGAATAACTTCGTGTTTTGGTCCATTCTCATACTGAGCCAGCAATAGCCGGTCTCTAGCGTTACAACGACTTCTGGTTCATCAAGTACAAGCACAACAAGCAGCGTCCCGTCGTCAACGTCGGTAAACTCTCAAAGTCAATCTCAAGCGACCACTGTCGGTTCTGCTGCTGCCGGAAACACGGCCACCCCTTCAGCGAGCTTACCGTCAAATAGTTCGAGCACTACTTCGGCTGCAGACTCCACTTTCAGCTTGCCAGGAAAGAAGCTATCCGTCCTCCCAATTGGTCTTGGTGTTTTTGCAGGTATCTCCGTGATCGCCCTCATCGTCGTCGGTCTCGTCACCTATGAGCGCACGAAATACCGCAAGGTAGGCATATCCCATTCTATGTCCCTCATCGACTTTTGACATTGCCACCTTCAGGCGTTCAGGAAACAAAAACTTGCGGAGTCAGCTGCTGCAATGGGTTATGGTGGCATGGCGTGAGTCAATAACCTCATCGCTTAACTTCTTACTCAAGGAATCCTCCTAGACGACAAGCGTAGATAGATTTTACATTTTCTTTTTCTCTTGGCAGTGGACTGCTTTGGAGGTTGCACCAGTGATTACACAGGTCACTGTGTCGAGTATCTTATCCGCAATGTATTCCCAGGACAGGGTCTTGTATTATGAATGTATGAGCGGTGTAGCTTGTGCAAAGCAAGTGCCACGGGGGCTATTGCACCTGTCAAATCAACGTGACCAATTTTGTTTCACAGCCTCAGTGAACATCATGGTGAAACAACCCCCGACTGATTCATTCCCTATGGCTCTTGAACAGATGGCGCATCAGTTGCACAAAGTTGACAGGCTGATCATCACTTTCCTCGTGGACAACTGTATCGAATGGTTGGTCCTTCCGGACTTTCACCGTGGAAAACGACCTTGACGATGTGAAAGATGACGAAACTGCCTCCTGGCGTTACGCATGAACTGACCCAACACATACAATTAGAGTCAACGCCGGATGAGGTTCTGGGGGTTCCCATCTTGAACTTCGATCACTTCTGTTGCGGTGAGTTACCTGTGAACATTCAAGTTGACATATTGACGTAAATGATGTACTTTGTGCAATAGGCGCTCATGGGTTCTCTGCTCATTGTAGGCTGTCGTCACTCACGGCAAAGGATTCTGTCATAGTCATGTACACAGGAAACGGAAGTAGGCGAATGTCGGGAAAGCGCCCACGCCTTTACCACTTTATTCGATACGGGCCCCGATAGGTTTTTCCTAGTCCACAATGCACGTGGACTAAATATTCCAACGGACAAGATAACGCGAGTGGTTACCTCGCACTGGCACAGCGATCATACCAGCGGGCTGCTCTCATTCCTGAAATTAAGGGGAGAACAGGTCCAAACCCTTGGTCGTCAAGCTGAACAGTGCGTTGTGGACGTTCATCTGGATCGCTCGAGGCATAGCGCCGAGACCTGATTTTGACACGGTGGCATGTGCGTTGGCCATCGATCCTACATTTAAAGAGATCGAGGAGGCTGGAGGTGTGATAGAAAGGTATGGAGAGGCACACACAGAAGCTAGAGGGACAGTTTGGGCGAGTGGGGAGATTCCTCGAGTAACGGAGTGGGAAACTGGTATTCCATGCGGAAGTCGGTGGATTGACGGCGAGCAGGGGAGAAAAGGGTCGATGGATTTCTGAGTCCGTAAGCAATGTCCGGACGACGGCATCGGCTATTCTGCTGACACGATTCTGGTCCCCAGCACATCATGGACGAGCGCTATGTCGCTGTCGATGTCAAGGGAAAGGGTCTCGTCGTTTTCAGCGCTTAAGTCCTTTGTGCGGTCGTTATCCCATGCCCCTCACTCCGACCGAAACAGGTGCTCCCATGCTGGCATTGTTAATGTTATCAAAGATGCCGTGGCAGTCTTACGACGACCTATCTTCATGGTAAATACAGCAGTCGCCTGGCAAATACCACAGATACTAACCGCGACGGCTAGATCGTTGGTGGTCTTCACTTAGCCGGTCCCGAATTTAGTCCTCGTATTCCTCCTACGGTCGATTTCCTGAACAACACGCTTCGACCTCCGCCCACCTATGTACTTCCTATGCATTGCTCAGGTTTCCAGTTGAAGATTGCGTTAGAAAAGGCCTTTGGAGAAGGCTGTGTACCTGCGGGAGTCGGGTTAAGGGTCAGTTTGGCGGGCGATAACGAAGCTGAGGCGCACATACGTCCACCTCTGATATTGTAACCGCGGAGAAGAAACCATTTGGTGTGATTCGTGCGCTATGCGACTCGGCGAGTCGTGAGGTAGACATCCGGTTATCCTTCTGGCGAATGTTGTGGTGTTTTGGTCAGTGAGATTACGGACCAAAGTAAACCCCTTCAGGCTTCATCAGGTGGAGGTTTTTCCAGCGAACTACCCTATCTTGGCGATATTGGTAGGAAAATTGAATTGAATAGGTGGTGGTTTAACTCCAGCCAGGTTGCCGTGAGGACCTGCCTTTTTGCCCGGCGCAGATCATTCAGCCACACGTTCGGTGACTTCAACAATATAACCCACCTCCCTTTTCCACCTTTTTGCAGCTTCCTCCTGTAAGCCTGTTGCACCTCTCTTATTATTGCTACGAGAAGCAGCGGAGATCGAAGACTGCAGAAGCCCGGCTCTCTGTCCAGAGGAACTTGCCGTCCAACTTTGGTGACACTCACAAGAACGGATACCTAGTACTCCTAAGCACGCTCTCCGGGGTCGGTAACAAGACGACATTGTTTCTCGAATATTCCATGGGTGCTCTTGCTTGCAGTCGCAACCACTGGGGTTGCAACCCAAGTGATCACCAATGCCTTATCTCCTTCTGAGGGGATCCGGATATCGGCCGGTGATCACTGGCGGGAAGGAACCACTGAACAGTTATCACCGCGCAAGTTGTGAAGCGACGAGAGTGAAGAGCTGAAAGCTTGGCGACTGGACTCTTGGTAATTCACGAAGCAAGGGACTCCTGCAATGTGGTAAAGTCTACACGGCGTCACTTCAGCAAAATGCCAAGAGACGTCACAGAGACGTGTTGCTTGTCACTGACTTTGCATGCTGGAGGGCAATCCTGATGCATCTTATGGTTCTGGACTGGCCGAACGGTGGAGGAGAGTGGAGGTAGGTGTGCGAATTGCAAATTCTCTCATACTCCGATTTAGTTGATCCAATTCCGGGTCGCCCAGGATGCCTTGCTTTCCGGAATCAATGTCGGACTATGTTCCAAGGACAAATGAATAAGCAATCCTGTCACCTCCCGTTCATCGGAGTCAATTACTGTCAGGTTCATTCCTTTTGAACGAAACCTCATGACTTATGGTCCATAATCAGAAATATGCCCGGCAGCATCTTGGGGAGCTCCTTTAAGGAGGGCTTCAAGGTCACGGTTTTGGGTCACAAGTCCTTCAATACAAATGCTTCAATGGTTTTTATTTATGTGCGAGAGCGACTGTATACAACAAAAGGAGGATTGGGTCTCCATCCCCGAAGTTGGTGTGATTGATCATGGCCCCGTCCTCCATTCCCATGGTAATGCTCTCTGGGACCTCCTCGAAGTCGAAGGGTAGTTTGAGTGCAACATGGGAGGACGACAATGGACCATGACGTCCTCGCAGACAACTGGGAGACTGTGACTAGAAACCGGTGCTGTGCCATACAACAGGTATCGAGGTGGGTGACCACGCCCCCACCTTTCGAACTCGAAAGTTGGCTGGGGGTACGGGTTAGAATGAGGATGAGGGTCCTGGTGTTCTAAACGCATGTTGCGAGCTTATATACTCGCAATAGCTATGCATAGTTTATCCTCCTGCCGAGGATGCCGGACCATAGAGTACCAATGGCTTGTTCTATGACCATGTTGGGAACTAAGTTCTCTTTTGTGTCCCTGTAATATGGAACGTCGTAAGTCTTCTTTCGCCTTTCATATCCAGTGAACCCTTTCTGGGACTATCGCTGACCAATGGGCACAAAAGGGGCACAAAAACATGGAGCAATCTGTCCAGGTGGCCAGCGTTTTCTGGAGAGAAGCGGGGATTCAACTTGCTGCCTTCCTACCTTGGCTCATGACCCTAAACTCAGATCGATTTGACTATTGCACTTCCGGAGCCCGACCCATTACACATGCTCACTTGCCGCCCCGTCACCTTTTTTCTCTCACTATGAACAAACCCGATTCTCTGGTACATAACAAAGCACCATCGAACCTTTTGTGTCCTTTTTTTCACCAACGCCTTCGGGGCTTCTTGTCGTGCCGACTTGTATCAGAAAGGATAAGAATGCGTTGTCACGAGCTGAGTACTCTGACATCTGGGATGAGGAACCTTCATTCCCCTCCTTAGACCCGCGAGCGCTGTCTCGCCTTTGCTCATTTCTTATAGTATACTAGCTCAGGACTATTTCGACCCAGCTCCATGCCAAATGGTCATCGTAGGGATGCAAACCTACCAAAATCGAAGATTGCCCTAGAATCCTTACCTCATGTCGACTTAAGAGCTTCGGGGCTTCCCTTTGCGGAGGCAATGTATAGCAAGGTTAAATCGAATTCCGGGTCACTTGACTCAGCAAGCTGTCATCGGGTCCCTCCTGATGGTCCCGACACCACGGTAGGGATAACGGAGAACTTCATCCTCGTTCCTTTTTCTTAAAGCTAAGCGACCAAGCCCGTCTCCCTGGGCTCGCAGAATTCCAGAACTTCATTGAAGTACCTCAAGATTAACATGTGGAGATTTAGAAAATTCAGTGCTATTTGTGATGGTACTCACGATTAGCTTCCATTCGGCTTCTACATCCGGGGCATGATCATGTTTTGCTCAACCCTTGCCTCTGCAACACAACACCTTCCTACTTTTTTTTATTTTCTTCGATCTATACGATAGGGTCATTTGGCTCTACAGATGTCGGGCGCTTTCTTCCTGTTGAGCCTGGGAAATGGACCTCTACGCACACCCCTCGCGACAATCAAGTGGTCGCTTGGGAGGTCGAGATTCAGTCCTCCCTCTCCATTTCTGGATGGATGACGTCAGCAAGCTGCAATAGCCTACTGCGAGCTAATGAGGAAGCTCCAAATCTGTCAAGCAAGTGATACCAAAAATTTGGTTGCCTAAAATAAAGTAGATCGAGGCTGGCGATAATGGTACTTAACTCGGATCTTTTAGTTCGATGAGCCTTACTAAGTTATGCTTCACCTGAATCTTGCTTTCGTCTCGATATTAAATCCTGCCCCATTCCCGTCTTTCCGTGCATGATTCCCGCGGTCTGGAAATGGATGTTGACTGAACCCGGAAAACACGCCAATCTAGGACATCTCATCACAATTGAACCATGGGCCAATCGGGGAGCATCATGAAGACGTAACAGTTGCCTTTTCAGTATTCTATCAAAGTAGGCGTGTGAACACTAAGGGGGGCTCAAGAAAGCCACATTTTTGTATTCACATCTTCGGCGCCTAGATAGTTTCTTGATATCGCCACTTGAAGCCGAGGTCTGATGCACTATTTCTCACACCCCATGTAGCAGTAGAAGACCTGTAGAGAAGTGGCAATTATAAACGGGCAAGCTCAAGGGCAAGCTCAAGAGGACGTCGATAAGCTGTTGCTCCAGATTTAGCAATTACATTACCATAAACTGGTTCTTTTTGGGACTGTTGTTTAACATTTCACATTGATGCACAGGCATCGGTACGTAATGGCATTGCCCTCGTGTTGACCAAAATGCGAACAAACAACTTGCATGCGACAGCGGGAGTCAGTGCTCAGTGCTCAGCGCTCAGCATTCACATTCAACGTTCGACGATGAGAATTATACCCCTCCTCACTATATTCCTTGCACTCTGTGTCACAGGGGCGTCTGCAGCTTTTCTTCGCTTACCCACATCGGGGGCCCTTGTTAGCTTCTTTGGTGAGCCAAGTTGTCATCCACTGTTCAAAATACCTTCTCACGTTTGCGCTCTTGTCTATAGATTCTGTGAGGAACATATTTACTCCTCAGGACCAGCTGAACAGATTCTGGGAAGAGGCACAGAAATTGGGCCCTCGAGCGGGACATGTTGTCCTTGATAAAGTTACCCAGGTGTTTACCGAGACAAGGCATGTCATCAAGGACTTTAGGCATTCCATGGATCAAGTGGTTGAGCAAGCTCGCCAAGTTCGCTTCGAATTACAAACGTTCATAGACGAGAAGGACATCACCATCGAGCACCTCTCTGAGCGCCTTTCTAACGAGATTGGTGGAGTCTATCGGGAGTTAAAAAGTGAGGTCGTTGACCCCTTGCCTGAAGATCGTGGAGAGAGGGCCCGGGCTCGTGCCCAACTTGTTACTCGAGCGATGGAGAAGATAGAGAAGGCGTATGTGCGGGCAATCGTTGAGGTGGGCACCCCCGTGAACGAGCAGAGGACCAGTTCAACAAGATCTCACTCAAAATTACACACTTTCTCCTTATCACGGGTGAGTGTTGAATCTTTGAATCACTTTTAGTTGTTCTTGATCTGATGATACCAGGCAATATTATGGACAACCATCCTATGCTCTTGAGTTCTGTGGTTTTCGCAACGTCGATGCTTCTCCTTCCGGAGATTCAGATTCTTCGGCCTATCATGTCTATGTTTGGGTTTGGCCCACTGGGACCGATCAAGGGTGAGTCATTTCGCGAGTGAAGGGCGTTAGTCACCGCTCAACAGTAATCCATCGATAGGGTCTACTGCTGCTTGGCTACAAAGCAGGTTCTGGGGCGGGTTTGTTACTCGCGGTAGCTGGTTCGCCATGCTGCAGAAAGTTGGCATGAGGCTGACGGGCAGCTGGTTTCAGAGACTCGTTGCTAGTGTTGGTCTGGCGGCCGTTCTCGGCCTATAGGCAGCTGGTTTCAGAGACTCGCTGCTAGGGCTGGTTTGTGGCGACTGTTTTTTTGGCCTTGCGACTTTGAGGAGCTGTTTACAAAGTGACCTTTTTACCTCAGCCCTTTCCGTTCCAGTCTATCAGTTGCTGTATGCCTATTGCAATCATCGACTTTTTCCTGGGGTATGGGCTATCGCATACAGGCGATTGGAAAGGTTTGCGTCTAGCAGGCAGAGAAAGCACCTATTTTGGGTTTGGGAGTTTATCCGTTTGTTGTGATTCGCAAGCTGTAATAACACGTTGACTGCACCACCATGCCCTCGAGCCTATATCCTGTGCCAGAGCCCTTCAGCGAAGTTTAAAGAACACAATAGAGAAATTTCATGTTCTACACTATTAAATGCAAAATCTACATTAGGTGTATAATGCATAGCTAAGAAAGCTCCAGTTAATATTTGTATTACTAAACATTTGAATAGTGTTTTCTACCGACACTATTTTATCGCAGCGTACTATATGCAGGAAAGATGGGCATGCTGCTTCGGATCGTAAATACCACCCTACCAAGAAGCGTGGATACTTTGCTCAAACCTAGTACACGCTCACCGCGTCTTAATTGTAGGTATCCTCACAGCGGTATAGGAGTAAAGAGAGTTCAACAGCAATGCCGTAGCACGTGTTGACCAAGGTATCACCAGGCTGCTTGCGTTTACAAACGCCCGACGGTCAACTTTCGAAATGGTCTCTAGATCTGCGAAATCTCCTGCTCTACCTAGCGCACCTGACTTGCTGGGGGGCCATGCGGTTGAGTGGAGTCATATTCTCAACGGTTTCATTATTCGCGAAGTGCCACATATCTGTCTATGAACCTGAGGGCTCGTGAGTGCTCAGGTTGCTCAGGTTGCACTTAGCAAGTCCCAAAGGAAGCACAAAGATTGGGTCCTCCAGCAGGACAGGTTGCTCTCGATCAGGCTACAAAATTATACTCGGAAGCCACACACGCAGTCGATGGACTCAAGGATGCGATGGCGAAGGTTGGTTGTAGAAGCCCACAAATGTCACAATGAGCTACAAGCATTTCTGCAAGGGAAGGACATTACCATCGGACATTCGTGCGGCCTGCTAGCCAGTGAGCTTGGTAAGAAATAAGAGATGATGGATTCCTTGCCGGAGGGGTGCGAAGAGGGTAAAAGCCTGTGCAGGGTTGATCACTCGAATCAGGGAAGAAATTGGACGAGTGTACGGTCATGTCATGGTTGCCCGCGAACGGGCAGAAAGCTAATTCAACAGCATCTCACTCATGATAGCCCATGCTTTGCTTGCCGCTGGTAAGACATAAATTCTAGTTTGAGCTAAGCGTACGCTCATCCCGTTCTTCAGGAAATATCATCCGGTGCTTCTGGATGTCATCATATCCGCGCTAACGATGTTACTCCTTCCAAAAATCCCGATTCTCCGTCCTATATTATCCATGTTCGGGTTCGGCCCTTCAGGCCCAGTTGAAGGCGAGGTTTTCAAGGACATTGTCCTTGGTGTTCAAAAAAATAACACATGTACATGCTTTGCTCTAAAGTAAGCCCCGGGGTGGTTCTGTTTCTCATGGTAGTTGGTTCGCCATTCTGCAGAAGACTGGCGTGACGCCCAATGATAGTTGGCTACAGAGGCTAGTTACCCCTGTCGGATTGGCAGCTGTTCTCGGTCCCGTGGCCTCTAAGCCGTGATTTAGGATGCCTCAAACGTATCCCACCAATTCTTGTAGCAACGTACACTGGCTATCTTGTCGGCCTGGCTGGGCTTGGGAGGAGTTGTATCGCGGCTCTGTTATGTCGCAGTTATCTGAGCGTATTACCCCTGAGAAGAGGACATATAAATATGCTGGAGGTAATATAAATACGTGGATGCGCAAGCGGTATGGTGTTGATTAGCCGAAATAATGCCATATCAGATAGAAACAGAAGAACGTGAAGATGGCGCCCCCAATGAAGATATACATATCTTGTGTACTAGGGCAGCAAGGGTCAGTCAAGTTCATCCAGAAGATTTGGATGCAAACATACCTTCGCCTCTCGATCCATCCAATAACCTGTCGGCTCAACCCCAATGTGTTCGCAGTGTCCAATAATCGCTTGTGCGTCCCTTTCAGTATCTTTCTCTGATCTACCAAGTTGTCCAACACCTCTCTACCTTGAGCGAGGAAGTCGTCTATCCGGCTCTCCGTGTTTTGGATGAAACTGTGTTCATCCAAAGCACGGAATTCTCGGTTGTAATTGCCATAAGGGGATGCTGAACGAAACGGTGATTCGGATACAGTTTCTGGTTGATTTGGAGGACGCAGGCCAGGATGGAGAGTGGATTGTGGAGCTGTTGTTTGGAAACGTCGCCGGGTGTCAGAAGAGGTGCTTTGTGTAGCAGAGGCGGAAATCAGCTCGGCTCGCTCGGAGGCAGCTTGCTAACGTGGATAAGAGAATATGCGTCAATAAAATGGTTCGAATGGGTTTACCTGTTCCAGTGCCTCTGCCTTGAGCTTCTCAAATTGACTTCGGAATTCCGTATAGTCCGATCGGAATTTCTGTACGCGCCTGCATACGAGCATAGTTCCACTAAGTAACCTGAGAGCCGCACGACACAAGTCATCACGCACATTTGTGCTTTCTCCTGCTTGGCCTTAATCATTTCTCGTTTCGCCATGGCATCATAGTCATCTATTGTCCGATTCATAGCAGCTAACGAAGCAGATATCTGTCCTAACAGGAGGAAAGGCATCCCGTGCTCAGTGAGTCATGCACCTCTGCTAGGATGAGATGACTGCACGCACCAAGCAAAGAAGCCGAGGTGTCACCATTACGTAGACGCTCCAGGTCGGCTTGAAGGGAGGCCGTCTGCCGCACGCCAGAGGTATACAGAGAGTTCATTGAGGTATTCGGCGTCCGTAGTAGTTCTGAGTATATGTGGTTGGGACCGCTGGGTAGCACTGCGGGATGGTCTGCATGACAAGGGACGCCAAAACGACACGTTGGGTATGATGTCACGTGTTACGATATTCATTCGGACTTGGAATTTGAATTTCTCGATGCCTTTCCCTTTCTCTTACCTCGCCAACAAGTCCTCCAGCTGAGAGCTAAGACACAACTACGCATACCTCTCCTGGTTTTCCGTCTTGTGGGGAATGTGGTGCCTCAAGGGCTTCGCGGGAATCTTAGAATTCTTTTGCATTCTCACCATCCGCTCGGTGCAAGTTCGTGATTCCCACTTCGCTTGTGCAGCTCTCTCCTTGGATAAAAGTCTATATATATGTTCCCTCCTGACTTTGGTCTCGCGACCTCGGTGATTGCCATCTCCGCCGAGTTTCTGCTTGATGCTACCTTCAATTCAGCTCTCACTCCATGTTCCAGAAGAGAACTGGTCGCGAGAAAATCCTCGATATTGGGTGTCTTCCGCGGGGCTCTTATGTCGACATGGATGCATGCTTCTCTTTATGATTAGCCATTCTTCGGGAATGTGACTTGGTCGCATCACTAAGAACTAGAAGGAACCAGCTACGTGCTGCCCAGGTGACATAATGCCGCCGGACTTGTTCTGTTTTTTCTGGCCGTTCCCTGCATAGAACTGCAATGGTTTTTCCTGAAAAGAAACCCCGTGTAGTGTGTATCGGCGACCTCGGTGCTCAGCTGAGCTCACCTACCGAAATGAGGGAGGGGAGTGTTTGAGTTTGTCGGCTTGGGGGGTTTCTAATCACCATGCCATCCGTGCTACCTTCTATTGGTAAGATTGCAATCATACAGAAGAGACTTGTCCCATGCCGCCCGCCGTTTCACCACTATACAACTATTCCTTTTGAGAGTATCAACCCGCCGCTAAGGGACTCCTGCCATGCACTGGAAAGTTTGTGAACGGGATTGAGCTTGTCAACCGTCTCGTCTCGGAAAAAGAACAGCTAATTATCTGCCGAATGCTGCTCATTACAGTGACCTCCTTCCTAGGTTTCTGCTTTTTACTACCACTCGGTGGGAGGGAATACCAGTTCAAGGTCTAAAATGAAACGGTTGCGCCCCCATGCTATTCTTAAGGTGTTCTAATCAGCAACACTTTGCCAGCTTCACTAGCCCCTTTGGGAATTTAACGTGAATATCATCATGATAGCATCATATGGCTCGCATGAGGAAGGATTCTGTTCTTTAAACGAACTAGACGCATGGGTGTATTCTTCAGAAACCATCAAGTGCGCTAGATAAGCACGGCCAACGGGAGAAGACAGTCATCTGTATTTTGGTACCAATAGATTGTATGCAACTTCAACCTCGTGGTGGGGTTCATAAGGTGTGTGTGGCGAGGGTGCACCACTTGAGCTATTACTGTGAGACCTCATCTCGGGCCACCATGAGGCCAACACTTTCAGCTGACATGCAAGTGCTAAATATTGTGGTATGATGTGACAGAATAGTGCGTCCATCCCAGATATTGTCACCTCCTTGACTTGGCTTTCTTCTTGGAAGAGGTTTTACGGGCGGCCCTTCCCCCGGCACGTTCTGCCTTTTCAGTTCTACGTGCGAATTGCTTTGACCGTTCAAGCTTGCGTGCTTCTTTGGTCTGATAGCGTGTTTTTTGGGACTTGGATTTCTTTGGAGGTGGTGCTGCTTCGGACTTTGGAGCCGATTTCGTGCTGGGTTCGGGTTGAGAAAGCGGCGGTGAAGTCGAGGGAGTAGACTTGGAGGGGCCATGGAGGATGGCATCGGGGTCGAAATCTTCTACAACGGTAACTGTTGCCAGTACTTGCTCGTCCTCGTATTCCTCATCCCGCTGTTTGCCCTTGTCCTTGGGAGATGAGGTGATGCCTGTCCATTCTTCCTCATCCTCGTCCTGGACGTCCCGCCCTTGGATTGTGTCAATTTGCAGCGGAGATAAATGAGCCGAAACCATACGTACCATATATAGAAGCATATGCACTTTCTACCTTTTTGGCGTTCTCAATAGCTTGTTCACGTAGGGCGCGGCGTTGCTGCGACGACAGACATCAGGGACAGATAGAATGGAGCGAAGAGAAGAATCAATCAACCTCGCGGCGGGATTGTAGCCGTTCTCGTTTCTCGCGTTGCTGGGCCTTTTTACGGGCAGCCTCTGCTTTTGCGAGTTTGCGCTTGTGGAAGCCGGTGAGGAAGTCCCTGCAGGGAGTCATGGGAGATCAAAGTGGTCGAGTGAGATGGATACGGACCTTCGTGCATTGTCATCGAAGATGATCTCCTTTATTTGTCCACGCTTTGTGCGTTTCTTCGCAGCGACGACTGTGTGGGAGTGGGTGAGTGTGGCGAGGTTGTCCATGGAGGAGGACAAGAAGGGACGCTTAGTCAGCATGATCGGCTGGTTCCTAAAGGGGACATTGGCAGGGCGGGGATAAGTACTTGACTTCGCATATAAGAGTCCAGATGGCTTTCTCTCCCTCTCATGGCATACACCTACTACAACCAGACTCACCTCTTCCCCCCCAACCCTTATCCAAACCCTCCCCCTCCCCCCATCGCCCACAAGGTCTGGATCCTCGACTGTAAATCATGCGGCACTTTCCTCACCAACCGCGCCATGAAGGTCATCTTGTCCCTTTGTCCACCGCCCTGTTACTGATCCCTCTATTAGGCCGTTCTCCTCCTGAGGCCGAATGTATCGCTATTTTCCTCGGATGCCCTCCCTGTCAACTGTTCAGCCTATGCCGCGAACCCCGACGCCTTGCGATGCCGCTCTCCTTGCCGGCCAACCTCCTCTAGCGTTCCCCCGCGCACATGTGAATGCCTAACCCAAACTCTTTGTTGCCACGGCTGCGGGAATACTATCGGATACATGATTGTCATCCCAGTGCGTATGTGATTTATCAGGTTCCGCCCAAGTTTCTGACGTCTCCATCAGTGTACCCGCTGTACATCCTCCATATCTGCCACCAACCGCGCTACCAATGGTCACCGCTTCGTTTTCCATTCCAGTGAGGTCGTTGGAACGGAGCGCCATTACATTCAAGATGAACCCGGCGTCATCCCCTATGAACCTACTGGCATCGGCGCCGTTTCTACCTCCGCCTCGCCAGATCTATCCCAATCTCTGAGTCCACGGGAAATTCATGTCTCCCTTCCCCGACCATATCCTCGCAATCACTCTCCAGGCCTGGAAGCTATGCCGACCCCGACTCTTGAACAGGCAAACCCTCTTGCCGCGGTCACCACCTTTACGTCCTCCGATCTATCTTCGCCACAATATTACTCTTATCCTCGCCCTTCAGATTCTCGCCCCTCAGACCGCAGGTCTACTCCGTCTGCCGCCGCACCCCCATCCACATCCCCGCCTCCATTAAATCTTGACTCGAGTCCGCCCCTTCTTGTCAATTCAATGCCTTCAAGCGCGGCTTCCAGTATACCGCCGGAGCAGAAAGACCTACCAACGTCTAGAGCCTTGAAACCCGGGGACGTCCTGTTCTGGCATCACCTAACAAGATGTGGCGAAATCCCGGGTGTGGAGGATGATAAACGAGCCAGAGGTAAGTCTGGTTCGCGTGACATCACAAATACGCATCCGAGCGCAAACGGAAATAACATGGAACGGAGAGGGAGGCGCCTCGGTAAAGTGGTGTTTGGACGGTGATCCGTTTGCGCTTTTACGATTCCGTAATGATTTTACTTATGCCCTGGTCCTGGCCATGACATGCGTTGGGTGTGCGATCTCTGTTTGTTTGTAGTCATCCATCCACCCACCCTCTTCTAATCTCTCATGTCGCTCGATTCCCCCCTTGTTGTGATACCAATCTCTCCCCCCCCCTCCCTTTTATGTACCCCCCCTACCCTTCAGGTCTGTTACCCCGAGTTTAGTTGTGGTGTTCCCAATCCATCGCCACCCGTTTCTTCGACTTGATCTTTTTGGCTTCCGCCGAGACAGTAGATATGACGACATGTATGTTCATTTGCATTGTTGTGTTAGCCATGTTTGGTTCCCGGAAGTGCCGAGTTGCCATATTCGCGCTACCCAGCGTGCATGCGCTGTTTGCCCGAGGTGATTGCAAGGCGTGCTGAGGACAGCATACAAACGTCAGAAATGTCAGAAATCGAGAGTGGTCCGTAAAAGGGCATGCGATTTCCTGAAATGGCGGTGTGACGTCGTAGAATAGAAAGAAGCCCTGACTGTCCCTCCTAGAGATTTTTGCTGTCGGTTATAGCATGTGATGTATGACAAGTCAATCATAATATTATCAGAATTTTAACATACCTGCGCACGTCATGAATCATGAACGTTAAAAGGACCCTGCTGGATAGAAATAATTTACGTACGAAAGCACTTGTATTTCCATTCGGTCCGGGTCCGCAAATGTAATTGACCCGACCTCCGATTATCACCCGAACAGAATTATATGTTAAGACAGCACTCGCTGGCACAGTGATGCGTTGATGGCGGCGCCCAGAGGGGATTAATTTTCAGCAACACTCACGTCGAAGCCTAGTCATTGGAGTGAGTCCTGATATAAACAGCCAGTTGGTGTAGCAGAGCGCAGGTGATGTGGGTCAAATGGTTCCGAGCTCGTCGGGCATTCCGACAATGGTTTCAGGTTGTGAACTGATGTCCTGTCTTGGTAGTGGGCGGCTAAGTGTGTGTTTCGGGTAGAAGGAGCGCTGGTGCCGGTAGTCCTCTTCGTGGTTTTAGGCGTGTCGTTTGTAGAGTTGTCGACTTGGGCTGATGCTGTAAAGAGTCGGAGAGTAGACATGGAAGTTTTGTGTGGGCGCCGAGTGATAGGATTGGGTAGTTGGGATCAAATGTGGGCGGTCATCGTTATCGGGGTGGCGGTAAATGCGGAAAAGTTGTACGCATACTTGGAAGCCTGTTCTTGATCGAAGTATCAAGGGCGGTATCAGGACGTGTCGACTGGACCATGGAGAACCGCTGCGCCGGTGGGGAAACGAAATTGCCGACGGGTATCTTGATTCTATATGTGGGTGTACTGAAGGGGGACAAAGGTCTGTGGTTAGGCTTTGGGAGACTGTGTGGTGGGGGTTGCAGGACATTGGTCGTGTGTACTTCGAGCGCCGTCGTCCTTTTTAGTCGATTTCATTGAGTCTGCAGCAGAGTGCGGCTCGCGGACTGCTATGAGGGAACCAACCAGGCAGTTGGGGACAAACTAAGATCTGAAAGGGGAAAATCATCAAGAATCCCTGGCGGATGGTGAAAACAAGGCGGTCGAATCGGAGGTGTGTGGCAGTATGTCACCAGGGAAGCATTGCGTATTCCAGTAGACAAAGGCTCACGGGTTGGAACACGTTGGTCTAGTTACAAAATAAGTAGTTGGCAAACAAATGACTACAAGGGCGGTGGAGGAATATGGCTGAATGACATTATGCTGAGAGTGAAAGCGTCACCGGTGCCTTGACAAAGCGATTGACTGCCGGAGACCCTGATGAACAACTGTGTGTGTGCCGTAGTTGCTTCAGTGTACCCCAAAGCTGAAAAGCCTGGAGATCAGTCTCGATATGGGAAAAAAAGTCTGGGATTTACATGAGCTTGTGCCTGTAGATCCCGTGAAGAAAAATTCCTAGATGCGTCATTGTGCATTCGCGATCCCTTTGACGTAGTATATTGGCACCTTCTTATTAATTTCTCAATTGTGGGAACCGTGGATCAAACATCTGGCGTGGTGCTAATCATTGAATGCGGGGGAAATGACTGCTGAATCGGTTGAGTCCGAGTCCACCCCCCTCCCGAGTGGGAGATCTTCCGTCAAATTCGATTGGGATAATCAACTGGGTGGCACCAAGACGTGGATACTTTCCAGGGCAGAAACGTGGCTTTTGGAGCATTCGGTCATCGCAACGTTGAATGCCGGCAAATTCCATCTCCTGACCAGTGGCTTGATTTGCGGGAGTCAGAGCCTTCGTTCCTCCACACATAAGTAGGCCGTGGTGGTCGAATGTTTGATGGGTTGATCATCATGTATCAGCGGAAAGTAAGTTTTCTCAGATGCCGTTGGCGCCTATTATTAGAACACCAGCGATACATCCCAGCAACAATTAGAGTTATATATGATGCAGCATGCGTTCTTCCCGGCTCGTTGGATGGGGCTGGGATATGGACTGCGGGAATAGTTGTCGGGAGTCGAGGATTTGGAAGGATTAGTGTGGCTGAAATAGGGTGGAGAGCAGGCTGGGCTGGTGGCCGGCAATCTGCGTGCAGTGCTGTCCGGGCTGTGTGTGGTTGTAACGGCGGATGGTGCAACACACACGAGCGAGGACGACGGGAAGACTACAAGACTAGACTAGACTACACCATGACAGATGAAACGGGACTGCTGGCACTGGATATGACGTGGGGGACAAGGGTTACGTAACGGGTGTGTGTGAGATGGGAGAAAATGAGGGGGGAAAAGCAGACAATCGGTGATGGCACAAGCGTTTCATCCGTTGCTTGGGCCTCTTGACCTTCCTTCTTCCACACCACCACCATCTTCTCTCCCCTTCCCCTCCCTGCCTCGGCTTTGTCGTCGATGGCGCCCGCCACTCACTATCCCTCCAATGCCAGCGCATCCCTCGTATGGCGCCCTACCAAAGTCATGAACATGCGCGACCTCTCCAACGACGACGATTTCATCAGCCACCTCCTCGTCGAGAAGCTCGGCACAGGTGCAGTTCCCCTCTACGTTCACAAGATGGACCCCGGAAGGCGCTTGCCCAAGACCGACTCGCAGGAACTCCTCCAGATCGTTCGACGCGTGAGTCTCACTGGCTCATCCCCTGCCCTTCGCGCGTCGACCTAGTCTCACGGACGCGCTCTCCACCTCAATAGCTTGTGCTTTCGAAAGGTTCTATCCAGAATACTGTGCGTCAAGCTGTCGATGACCTCCTCAAGTATGTCCTATTGTCATCTTCTTCGCCACAAGTGTCTTAGGCAGAATCTGGTCAACTTGGGGTTTCTGACCGCTATCTCTATCCAACAGGCTTCCTGCCGTCCGCTACTACCTCAAGTCGTATACCCAAAAGCAGATTAATGCATTTGCCACGTGTGTTCTCTCAGTTTTCCCGCACCTCCACATTCGCCTCTCACACATCGTCACCTGCATAGTCATGCCTCACGATACTTTGAGCTCTATCACCCTTCGGGTTCCATCGAAATTGCTCACACCTCTCGTTACTCTCACAAGACGGGAAAATCAGAACTCTGCATTCTCGCTACCCGCTACCTCGCCCCTGGCACTGTCATCACTGAGCTCAAAGGTTCAATGGCTAATCTGACAGATGAAGAAGACAGGGAACTCAAGAGGGCAGGCATGCGTAATGGTGATATTAGACGGGATTTCAGCGTCATCCATTCAAAGTCCATGAAGAAGAACCATCTCTTCCTGGGCCCAGCCCGATTTGTCAATGTATGCGCACTATTCTTGCTCGCTTTCGGTTGCCTGACCCATCCCATGACAGCATGATTGTAACAACAACTGTGAGCTCTTTCGCGAAGGGAGATATATCACATTTCGTGTTCTCAGGCCTATCAACATCGGCGAGGAAATTACGGCACATTATGGTGATGGCTATTGTGTGTTTGGACGTCGAATGTTTTTGCCATATGCCTCCTGACATGATTCACTCTTTCTAGTTGGTCGCAAGAACCGTCATTGCCTCTGCGAAACATGTGAAAA
This sequence comes from Podaxis rugospora, assembly GCA_018524415.1. Lineage (NCBI taxonomy): Eukaryota > Fungi > Basidiomycota > Agaricomycetes > Agaricales > Agaricaceae > Podaxis > Podaxis rugospora. The sequence goes on from JAEUWL010000105.1 coordinate 163,551, forward strand.
GAATGGCAGGGGGGGTTATGCCCCTGACCAAGATGACGAAAACGGCGAACCAGGTGATTCCAGTTCGAATTCTGATAGTGATTCCGATTCGGAAGCTTCTGGGCCTGAATCTGAACCCCGTGTTCCCCTCAACGTCAACGAAAGGAGGACTAGACGAGGAGTATATGCGATTGTCACCCGGGAGGAAGAGAGCGATGAGAGCGAAAATGAGGAAGATAATAAAGTGCCGTTAGCAGACGCTGAGGACATCCCAGCTGATGGCGAAATCGAACTCACAACAGAAGTTGATACGGTCTCAGAACTCACATCACTCACTCCTTCCATCCCTCCCGATCTCTCCGCTAGCCGCGATCCCTTGAGCCCTGCTCCTGAACCTCTCGGTCGGTTTTCCTCCTCCCTCAGCTCACTTTCCTCCACTGGCGAAGCTAGTCCTCGCAGCGACTCCTGTACTCCCTTCCGCTCCATTATTTCAACACGCCGCCAGAAGGCTCAGGAGGCCATTTCCTGTCAAAGTAACCCCAAACCGTCGCGTGAGGCGAGTACGCCGATCACTCCTTCCAAACGAGTGACTCGGTCCACGTCAGCATTATTATCGGTGGAGGACGGAGACAAGGGCAAAACTAAAGCAACCAGGTCTGCAACACCAGCCGAAACGCCCAAGCAGGGTGGTCCATCATCAGCTGTTGCCAAGGAAGCTGTACAGGTCAAGAGGGAGGAGGTTGAGACTCGGGTGCTTCGCACACGTTCTGGAGCTCCAGCTGCATCTGAACCAGGAAGAGCGCCACCGAAACCTAACACGCCTCGCGGCGCGGACGGAAAGCCGTTACCCATTTGTGCCACATGTGGGAACATACTCCCTCTTATCTCCGTGGACTCTAAGGTGGTTTGGGGGCTTGGATTTGAGAACGGGAAGAAAAAGAAGAAGCATGATTGTCCAAGGTGTGTCGTCGTGTGTCCAAAGCACTACTATACGTGCATCGCTCACCATGTTGATAACAGGTGTTTGCGTCATTTTGCTATCTATAATCAGCCTTGGCCCCGCCGTCTACCTGTGCATGGCACCGCGTTCTCGGTCACACCAAGGGAAGAATCCTCCCCTTCGGATTTGAATAAGCGTGTGACACAGAAAACATTACCCGTATTGGATAGCAAACTTGCCGCCGCCGCCTCTGCAAGCAAGCGTCATCGAAAGGAGGACCCAAGAGAAGAAGAGCCGCTTTCAAAACGTCGTAAGACTGATGCTACGCCGTCGGCAGTGGTCAAGTTAAAACAAACGCCCGCCACTACCACCAAATCCTCCAGTATTTCAAACCCGACTTCTTCCACTTCTACGTCGGCGTCTTCCACAGCCCCTCCCATCAAGGACCCAGCTTCCTCTGAGCGTCCATCGGAGCAACAGGACACTACTGAAACTGCTAGGCGCAAGAGGGGTCGACCGCGGCTGTCGGACAAGCTACTTAATGCCATTCCTATAGTCAAGGTAGAAGAATCGGCGACAGAAATTCCTCCAAAGGCCACATTTTCTCAACCAAGGAACACCAACGGTCGTTTTGGAAGGAAGGATACGCTTCTCAAAGCTCAGCAAAGGGCCGCGAGGGCCGCGGCCACTGCTGCTGCCATTGCAGAGGGTCACTCCCCGCCTCGTAAGACTAGGCCAGAGCCCCCGAGGCCTATCCGGTCCTCTCCTCGTAAAAAGAGGGATAATGAAGACCCGGTTCATAATGAGGAATCTCCCAGGAAGAAGGCATCATTGGAGGCGAACATCAATGAGGATGGATCTCTTCCTCTTCAAAAGATTCTTCCCCGTCGGACGTCAACCTTCAAAGGTGCTAGCTTGGTCTCCAACCCCAATCCACTCCGCTTCGCCTTGCGGGCCTGGGCTAATCCCGTATTACCAGATGAATCATCGTCATCGGATGATGAGCCAGGACCCGAAACGCCTGAAGACCATCTATCCCCACCTGCTGCAACTATTGCCGACCCCGAACGTGAAGATCACGATCACCTCCTGTCCACCCCGACATTACCTCGAGCTCCGTTGACTTACAAACCTTCCCCTTTCACGTTTGCCAAACGTCGTTGGGCCTCTACCTCGGTATCACCTGGTCTTGGTTCCTCGTTAGAGGATGGTCATAAGGAAGAGAAGGCAGGATTGAGTAGACAGCCACCTGCAACGGATCGAATCGATCGTGGGGTACACTCAATGGATACACCTAGCTCAAAGGACGATGAGGTTCGTTGTTGACTATATAAATGTTGATAGGCGCTGATGTATCCTGTAGGTCCGCCCAGAATTAACACCGACACTACTGAGCCCAACATCCGACGGTTTCAGTTGCCCTTCTAATGCCTGTTCGGAGGACGAGGCGGCTATGGAACTTGTTCATGTCTATCCTGTCGTTTCGAAATCTCATCACCTGCACAATTCCATGCAATTCTGTTCCCATGCGTATACAAGTACCACCAAGCCGACTTTCATCCATGCCGGTTGGGACGATACATATTCTGATGCGTCTGACACTTAAAGGATCGTGTGTATTTATAACTCGTTTCCTGGCGTGTGGTCATTATTCATTGCTACCTTTTATACTTCTTGTTAATAATTTACACATTTAACTTACTGCTCGATCATTTCCACTCTGACCTTTCTTCATTGTGTATCTTTATCGTTATTACCCCCCAATTATTTTGCTGTCTGCAACCTTGACCTCCCTGTCGACTTTGCGGACTTTGATATTTCTAAATCAATAAAACCATACCCTCAAGAAAGTGTAATTAGTTCATGTTTACCAATAGCAATCGGCGACTATCGAATCCTCACACCCATCTAACAGGATAGAATGACTGAATTAGACGGTGGTAAGATGTATGTATGCCAACTATATCCCTTCGAACTTCTACTTCTACTGAGCTCCGTCCGGCTTGAGCGAGCTCCGACCAGCTCTAAGAATTTCATCAGTTGAGAGCAAGTTGATGGCGATCACAGAACTAGAACAAGGGATCAGCAGCGCAAGTAAGAATGGTATGATGCCTCCCACCAGGAGTGTAGCATTTGTCTCTTGACCCGATAGTTATCCCAGATACCTTCAACTGTCGGGTCGAAAGGCTCGCCGGATTGGAGGTCAATTCCGACGACATTGCCCTCCGCTTGTTCGTCCTAAGGAGGACTCAATACCTATCAAGTCGGAGAAGATTATAGGGTGACCTACTTGCAGAGCCACTACAACGTCCTGTACATCAAACCCACCGTTGGCAGCTAACGTCTTGGGAATGACCAATAAGGCATCTGCAAAAGCTTGCACACCCATCTTCGCCCGACCCTTTGCGGTCTTTTTCACTGTGCCGCTCAAATGAGCAGAGCATGCCACTTCGAATGCACCAGCTCCAGGGACTAATGCCTCATCTTCAATCGCATTCTTGACAGCGCGCAGGCCATCGCGAAGAGCATCCTGGACTTGCTGTGTGGTATGGGCGTTGGGACCCTTAATGAGCAATGTCACGGATTTGGGGTCCTTGACATCCTCTACGAAGGTGTACTTTTCTTCGCCGAGGGTGTGCTCGTACACGAGGCCGGCCCACCCAAGGACGTCAGGTGTGAGGTCGTCCACAGAATTCTGCGCAGAGCCCCCACAGAGTAATTGCAAACTGCAATCAAACTCAGATCTCAACATGTTACGTTGGTAGATCAGATGCGTACCGTTCCATATTACGACGCTTTGCCCTCCGAAGTGCGAGGATACCGTTCTTAGCAAAAAGATCCAGGCTCATCGGATCAATGCCCTTTTGGTTGATGACCACGAAGTTCTTTTTCTTCTCCTTGGAGTCGACGGCTTGATCGCAAACCAAGTTTTTGAGCTCGATGATTTTCTTGACCTTGGCGTCTGTGAACCGCCTCTCGGACTCCACGAGTTTTTCCCTTTGCTCCGCCGAAGAATAGAAGAAGCCAGAATTGACCTCTCTAGATGACAGAGTTATTAACAGAGGCACTCCAAAACGTTCGACGGATTCCCATACGTCTTTTCATATTCCAGGCTCACATTGAGGGTGAGGATGTATGCGTTTTCTACTCGCTTAGGCATGTCAGGATGCCGGGCACCATGATCCAGAACGAGACCGCGGATGAGTTGCGTTTCAGATGCGGTGCGATGTTGCATTTTCATGATTTCAATCATGTGGAGGTCGATGGGTGGTCGGAACTGCTCTCGGGAGTCTAGTGGTGACATCAATATCATGAATATCCCTCGTGACATTTTCATGAGAGAAAATCACCTGCTGGAGGGGGTGGTGGACGGATGGTAAGCACAGCATCCACGATGTCGGCTGCCAGTTTCTTCGCCAATGCAGCATTGAGTTTTGTCCCAAGCGAAGTATGCGCGATATTGATCAAAGTTTCACGATCTGCTCTCGTGGGTACCTTGAACTCATCTAAGAACTGAAAGTATAACAAGATCACTATATGACGTTCCAGCATTCCATGAATGCCGCACCTTGAGGGCTTCCTTCTTCGCCAAATCAAAGCCTTCTGCAATAACTGTCGGATGCACACCCTCTGATGTATACCTCTCCGCCTGCTTCAATAGCTCGCCGACAAGTAATACAACCGATGTCGTTCCATCTCCAACTTGATCATCTTGGGCAACAGCCGTTCGAGCAATCATGGCCGCAGTAGGATTCTGAATCTGCATCTCTGACAGCAAGACTTTGCCATCTTTTGTGATTTTGATCTGACCAGCGCCATCCACGAGCATCTTCAAGGTACCCCTGGGTCCTGATACATAGTCAGCTGTTGCCTGACAGATTGGAAAGAAAGTAACCGACCTAGGTTGCCCTTGACCACATTTGCAAGACCCACTGCTCCAGTGGTATTCACCTGGCATAGAGTCAGTTCGAGAAACAGAAAGAAAGGAGATAGATGTACCTGCAGAGCTGCCGCACGTCGTACGCTCTCTGCCTTGGGATTTATGAGTTCGATGCTCGATGCCATGATTAAATAGTTCTGATAAAAGTCGTGTGCAGACGCGTCCAGGATCATCCGCAACACTGCGTGATCACAAATCGGTCGGAGTTCCAAAACCACAGAGCTGATAATGCAAATAAATTGTTCAATTAACTAGATATTGCAACGAGGAAAGCTATCGAAAGCAATGCAGCACAGAAAATTCCGAAGCGATACCATGCACCCCTAACGGGAAACACTGTCATGTAGACCAGTGTAATAAACAAGAGGAAATTCAGGAAACAAAAGGAAGATCAAGTCATAGGTCGTTGGTTATCACCCCCACCGCCCTCCGAATGCTCTCGCATCCACTGGGCGTCTAGTTCTTTCAAGAGCTTCTGGAGCTGCTTGATAGGCTTGGTATTAGAATCCGGACGATGATTAACGTTGAGCATCTCGATTACTTTTGGGTTTTCACCCCGCTTGCCCCTCTCGCCGTACAGCTCGAGAAGCCAGAGTGTCTCCCGACACTCCGATACAAACCTATGAGGATCCTCTGCGCCAAGGCCTTTGGCGATGTCCACCTACAAAACAAATCAATCGCAGCTGTGCTCACACAAAATGTTGCTCACCTCTGTGATCTTGTGGGAAATGCTGGTTCCCTTCACTGGCAAGAGGCGGCCGACATATTTGTTGCATATTTCCTCAACCATCCTGTACGCATGAATAGTACTGATCAACTTGGGAATACGGAGTAAGCGGTTGTAGTTTTCAACCGTGACATCGATTTTCATAAGTTCATCAATCATGTCGGAAACCAACTGTCGGACATCCTCCGGCTGAGATGAATCATGGCCTGGGTTCTTGTGGTCCGGCCGAGTGTCCATCCCACTCTCTCCTTGCGCGTTATCGTCCGTAGGAGGCGATGGATCCGGAATATGCCTTTTCCGAGGATATGCAGATGAAGGATTGCGAGGAATGGATGGCGGCTCGTATCTGAGGTCGTGAATTGCATGACCAGTCGTCGACACTCCATACGGCGCACGGCGTAGCGGGGAGTCTGGTGGGTAATCAGGAGAGTTATCATGATAAGCCTGACGTTTTCTGGAGGGGTCTGAAAGACGTCTTCCGTCATCGGGCGACGGTTGAGTATAATAAGTGTGATGTGAATGGGGATGGGATTGAGGTTGAGGGTGAGGCTGGGAATGGTGCTGCGGTGAAGGAGTGTGTCGAAGGTGAGTATGTGGTAGAGGATAAGGGAGGTACTGGGATTGAGGCGGAGGATTTGCGTGGGGGGGAGTCGGCGAAGCGTGCCAAGGCATCCGCCAATCCACTGGATTGCCAGGCCGTGGTTGAGTGCCAGGCGGAGCCCACTGTTTTAAAAAATTGAGAGTTACACAAATACCACGGCGGACCTGGCACTTACATATTCAACGGAAATGGGGATAGTCCTATCTGAAGCTAAAGCGAGATTCATTGAGTTGTATCTATCCTCCTGCTCCGCGGTAATTCGAAGGAAGCATTGGCGGTATGCTCCCCGTTGTGTGAAAACCTTGGCTGGTCCTGGGTGAAAATTCCGGAATTCATACAATACCGGCAAACGATAGGGAATAGAATACAAACCATCAATTCTGGAAGCACTTGCCTGAAGTGCCTCGCTCTAAAAGGAAAAATGAGTCTAAATGACGGAGGTGGTTTAATGAAATATGAAGAATCGGACTCACCAGATCTTTGGCATCGCACCAAAGCTCATCGGGCCTATTGCCGCTCCAACAGCGAATGTAAACCTCTGCCAGTAAGTGGTCCGGAGGATTCGTTCTGTTGTCCTCAATCAACGCGGTTACCAGACGAATATTTCCCTTGGGCGGCCTGGAAGGTTCAGAATGGGGAGGTTGACCTAACCATGTGTCGTAAGAATGGCCGGCTGCGTAGTCGATAATAGTACGCACGCTGTCCAGAAATCTCTCTTTCCTTTCCCTTCGGTTGAGATATAGACAATTCGGGGGGAGGAGGGGCCATGATGACATCAGTATTACGTGTATCGCTCATCTGAATAGACGTTGGCGGAGGTCGCGAAGGATCAGGCCTGGAAGTCTGGGAATTGTGCTCATAGTTTCGACGATAGTGAGTCGTGGGTGGGTGACTAGTTGACGAATGAGCTGGTCCAGGAGCCGCAGGGAGAGGTCCCAAAGGGGCAGACGGCGGAACGGAAGCACGTGGAATACTGTTAGCTGGCGGGGAGATGATGGGTTGGGTCGGCTGCGAGGACGCAGGAACTCGAATAGTATACCCTGAGCGAGCCCTAGACTGAGTAGGATTCGCATTAGCAAGGTCGTCCTGGACCGGCGTTGTGGTAGGTTGAGTTGGTTGTGGCTTCGAACTTCGCCTTGTGGTTTTGGGAGATGGGTCAGTCATTATTATTCTGGTACCTGAATTCGGGGCGGGAGATGACGAGGACTCAGGCCCAGGTGGTGCCACTTCAGCGGGCGGCACTGGCGCCCTATAAACAGAAGCATAAGGGCCCTGTCCGTGAAGGAGGGGAGGGCCATCACTCGGTGTTGCACTGTACTGGGAAAGACGAAATCTTCCTGTCGTGAATGAGGCATCTTCTGCTTGTTTTGATTTTTTGGTCGTTGACTTTGAACCCTTCCTCGTCCCTTTTTGTGCGGCCGATTTATCAGAGGGCGTACTCATTGTAGACAAATGAGGTGACGGTGTCGCCGGATTCGAAGAAGACGCTGGAGGACCTGGCGTCGGACTCGCTGATACCGGAGGACCAGGTGCAACGGGACTAATAGCTGAGGCTGATGTGCCTGCAGCTGTTGTTTGGACCTCTTGTCCAGGAAGAAAAGTAGCTTCTCCCGTTTTCACAGATGCTTCATATGTGTTGATATTTTTGGTCGTGACACTGCGAAACGCTAGTCCCTGGCGGATAACGGGTTGGTCTGGTGGTGGGCTCGAATTATGGACAGTAATTTGCGGTGCGACTGAGTCGCTGGACTCTGATTCCGGAGAGAAAGATCGCGGCTTCCTCGAGGTTGCCTAGAAAGGCTGTTGGATTGATTTGAATTGAGAGTGATACAAAGACTTACGCGCTCGGGACTCGATTCCCTGCTGCTTCTACACGATTGGTTAGGTTCGAGAAAGGCGGACACAGCCTGATCTGAGCTCACGATGAATCGGTGGTCTCCCGGGGCGCTCTGTTTTTTGTTATGTCTGGGGAGTGGGACATGGACCTGGGACAGGACGAGAGAAAGGTCAGGAAAAGTGAGCTGGCGAAGGTGTGGAAAGTACGCGAGTTATAAGAGATTTGTAAGGCCGATGCCTTAGAAGGCTATGAACTGCGAAGAGGACCCACAAGTTGAGAGGGGGAGTGGGCTACGCGTGCCCATTGACCGTGTGTCCGATTGTCAATGATACCCCCTTCTGTTTTTTGTCACGTGGGCGACATTGCACTTTAGCTTGTCAACAGGCCTACACACACCCACTACCCCACTATACTGACGCCCACAACTCGTACCGGCTTTACCCTTTTGATACTATATCCGATCGGGTTATCGTCCCCAGCTCCACATGCCCATTCTTCAGTCGCCTGGCATACACGCACCGTTTGCACTCCTTGCTGTTGCAGATCATTTACTGTGCTGTGATTGGTTGATTGCAGGCTGTTTCCCTCCCTGTTCTTCGTCCCCAAGTTATGTAAAGTGTTAAGATATCCATTTATGGACACACGAACAAAGCAGTAGACATAATGGCTAATCTGCATCCGTCACTCCCTGCTACAAATGCAGTCATTTCGATCCATATACTTTTTGAGCATTGAGTGAGAAAACACTATCAATGAATTCCTGCTCTACCCCGAGTTCCGCAAGCGACTCCCGGGCTACATTATACCAATCACTGGGGTTAGACGGTGCCTGCGAGGCTACTGGAGACGAAGATCCAAAGATTATTCGTTGGAAACCGAAGGCTTCCACAACAGGTCCAACTACACAGAATGTATCAGATTTAGCACCATCAGGATTTCACGCAATCGGAAAACCACGCACGGTACATCCTAATCCTGCGCTTCCATTCCCGTTGTTCCTTAGCACCTGAGTTTTCTGTTGTTGCGCCAGGCTGGGGGGTTGATGGTGTGGCGACACCCCATGCGGGAGGTAGATACTTAACATATACGGATGGGAAAAGGGAGAGTGCGGCTGTCCGGGCCTGGAATGTGTGATAGGTTGGATGGTTCATCAATTTCACAATTGGCATGTTGAAGTCATGAGGAGGCGGAAGGAGATTGGCTGGGACCTCTCATGAGTTCTCGAACCATAACATCGGAAGCCTATACTCACATAAAATGATCGGAGGTACGACTTCCAACTCTGCTGTAGCTTTCGTTAGAAATTCCTCAAACCCCTCCAACGAGTTATCCGTCATGTTTGTCTGGATCTCGATGTCCACAGGACAGCCTCTTTGAAGTATGTTCCGCAGAGCCGCAATGATTTCCGGTGTTGTTTTGGAAAACACGGTAGAAAAGGACACTGGGATGTTGAGTTTGTCGGCGGCCTGTATTGCTGCAGATATGGACGTGGGATCTTCAAGACTGAAAGGAATCATGACGGAGAGGATCTTGATTCCCCCTGCCCTGACTTTGGGCATCAGGCATCCGATAGAAACCACACGGAAGTAATTACTCACTCCTGGAGTGCCTCGCTCGCCCTGTCAGCAGGTACAGATAACACCACGCCATGAAGCCTATTGCCAAGTGTATCGCCGGCTTCGTTCTGCAGCCTCTCCAACTTAGGGTCTCCGAGAACGTGTGCATCCACCACATTCTCTGGATGAACTGTGCTAGGGCTGGGTGGCAAAGGGAACTTGTCCGAGGTCCCAGAATTTGGCGGTGTGAATGCCGATAGCGGGAGGCGCGGGAGTTGCTTTGGACCTTTACGGCGTCCTTGCAGTGAGACAGGTTTTGTGCTCATAGTAAGTGTGTACTGGAAATCCCTGGAAGCAAGAAGAGAGATGGTACGAAGGGCAAAATCAAACCACACAACTTGGGGAAATGAGGGGCTGGGAGTGTCTTAATAGATTCTTATTGTTCAGATGTTGTTCAGAGGGATAGTGAAGGCTGAATATAGGAATCAAATCAAGATAACGTCACGAACCTGATTGACACCAACCCAATGATTATTATTATCATCAAACACGTTTGGATCATTGTAACAAATTTCTCAAGAGAAAAGGTACATATTCAGCAGACTCCTACCCAGCCGTTCGGACGCTCTTATATAAGCATTGTTGATCCGATGTTTTACCGAAACTTCGTCGCATCCTAACGACTGGCACAAATATACGATGTTCTTGTTTGGCTACAGCCTCTGAGTTTGTCACGCTCCCGTAAATGTGCGCCCTTCCCGCGCCTTTTTTCCCAATTAAGCAACATTCCAGAAGCCTGCCTCATGTCCCACTCTAAGCCCCACATACCTTTGATAACACAAATACGTGATAATGTCAAGGCTAAATTTGGGTATTACCCTTGCCTGTACCAGGTTGAGGATGCACAGGCACAGCTTAGGAAGGAGGATTGTGTAACAATTGCAGTGACAAGATCTGGGAAGACATTAACTTTCTGGATCCCTTTGCTTTACAACAAAGGTAGATGTACCATTGTTATCACTGAATTGAATATCCTTGGGGATCAGAATCTGAAAGAGCTGGAGGCAGTCAACATCAAGACAGTCAATCTGACTTCTGAGAATACCACAAAAGAGGTATTCAAGGTGTGCCTAGTAAAATTTTCAAAGTGATCTATTTAATCTGGTTTTAGGACATTGAAAATGGTATCTATCGTGTCATTATCATTAGCCCAGAGAAGATTCTCAAGGATATATGATTTGATGTGTTATAGGCAAATAAAAGCTTCATGTCAAAGCTCTTCAACATATCTATTGATGAAGGCCATTGCATCAGCCAATGGGGCCAAGAATTCCATCCAGAATATGCAGAGCTAAGCAAGCTACAATGGATTCTCCCAGAATGTATATGCTTCCACATTGTATCAGCCACTATTCCAAAACTCATACTTGCTGATGTCCAAAGCAAATTGTATATAACTGATAAGACCAGCATGACAATATGCTGGTCAAATGATCACAAAAATATACACTATGCTGTTGAGGTTATGCAACATCCAGTATCATCCTTCTTGGACTTACAATGTGTCTTGAACTTGGGGAGTAGGACAAAGCCACCAAAGTTTATAATATTCACAAACAGGTGTTGTGAGGCTGAAATGGCAGTTGAGGAACTCTGGAAGGATTTACTGGAGGGAGAAAAGGATCACATTGTTTGGTTTCATTCTGGTATGAGTGTGCAATTCTGGGAAGACTGTATACAAAAGCTAAAAGATGGGTGGCTATGGGGGATAGTGTGCACTGATGCTGCAGGAATGGTGAGTGAACATTTACAACAAAAACAAGAGGAAGTTCCAAACCTTGGATAGAGTCTGGATATTTGTGACAATGAATTGGTAATTCAATGGCATTACCTGCTGTCATTGTGTATGTTAATGCAGTGGCTTGGGTGAGGAGGATATGGTCAAGGGACCAGGGCTGTTGGGCTTTACCTCATTGAGCCAGCATACTGTGATAACTACAAGCAGAAGTGTAGGCACACTGATGATGATGGTGGTAGTGGTGATAGTAGTCTGAAATGGAAGAAATGTGCCGCAGACAGACAAGTGAGGGAAGATGCAAGCAGTAGCAATGATAGCAGCAATGATGACGGCGCAGTTAATGAAGCTTCATTGCAGATGGATATTGTACTGGACACACCTGATCAACTGCTAGCAGTTGTCAAGGATTTAGCAGCTATCCACTTTCCTAGCTCACAAAACAAGTCTGCTATTGAGTTTGAGGAAGAGGTGATGGACTCTACATAAATGCCAAATCCCATGGCATCTGTCAAAGGGCAGTGGTTAATCAATACTTCAGGAACTACTTGGTTAGTGAGAGACATACCCATTTTTATTTTGGTTACTACTGACTTGGAACTTGTGTTGAAGTGAACAAGAAAGAGTGCAGGTGTTTGAAGTATACCAAGGATACTCATGGGCTTAGGTCACATATGTGTTGTGATGTGTGTGAACCAGGTGTTGCACTCACAAATACCAATATCCCACAGCTGCCTTCAAAAGCCCCTCAGAAATGAATAATCAAGGTCAAAGAAATCATGGCCAATAGCATAAATGATGCAGATCTTTGGCTAAAAGCTGCCTTATACCAATAGTGTGTCCAGGAGCTGGAGAAGAGAGGATTCATTGGTGAGGACTTCTATAGCCCTCAAATGATTATGTTGGAGCGAGTTTTGCATCATATTATTGACCTTGCACATGTATCCAAAATCACTTCTGTATCCACCTTCATTGATCAGGTCCAGTGGCTTGACGCTGAGCGATGTGCTGCCAAAGTTCTAGGGATCATATGTAGTATCTATTCTAAGGAGAAGGCTCAACAGCCACTCACTATTCTATCTGCTAATGACCCATTTTCACAAGTAACCCTCCCTGCTCCACATGCTCACTCAACTCACCTGTTGTCATCATCTCAAGGCTCACACAGTGTTAGCAAGGAAAACAGTGGAGTGGGCCCAATGCCACACTAAAGGCAATGTGGCAAGTGCAAGAGCTTTGGACATATCAGTTTGTTGCTTACATTGCTGCTGCAATCATCACTAACTATCATTTTTTTTAGTGAGCAACAGTCAATGTCCATTGAGGACACCTGGCAAACTACAGCACCAAAAGGTCAAGGAGCTGCTATTGAGTAATCCACCCAACCTTCCTGCCATATTGATAGGCCCTATACTACACTCCACCATCCCATCTTTATTGTGCGCTACTACTGTAACTGGCACTCCCATCCTCACTGTCCTGCCCTCATCACACACTGCTGTATCTGGTACTCTCATACCATCTATTCCCTTCAGCACCCCTCAACCACTGCTAAATCTCCTGCCTCAATTTCATCCAACTCTATCTCCACTATCATATTAGCCTCTGAAGGGTCAGGCTTTACATTTTTTATTTGATCCATGCTGATTTCTATCTGATTCAGGGCTTCATAATGAGCTTCATGTCCAGATGTAAAAGAATAATGTCCTGTCCTTTTAAATTCCTGAGCCAAAACATTTAATATCTTCCACATATTTGGATAGGAGTGATGCAAAGTCCTGTTCTCGAGATGGAACCCATCCTCAATAGTAACATGGCATTTTTAGAACAATTCAATAAGTATAGATTCCTCAATGATGTGCTTGAGTGTCCAGTTAGGACCTACTCTGTCATAAATGACCTGAGGCTTATATTAGACATGTAAGGCATTACGACGTTGGCATTTCCACTTACCTTTGTGCATAGATTATTTCTCTCAACCATCCAATCTATGCTACAGAATCCCCCCTCTTTACCTGTGGAATTACACAACCAATTCATATGTATAATGTTTCTATATCATGGTGAGTCTGCCTGATACTGTGGAACATAAAGGTTACTCATGCAAGCTCCTGTAGGTAGTACTCTGATAAATAGTATTTGAACTCCAGCATCTGAGATGCATACTTGTATTTCCTAGTTGCCTTGAACATATATACCCACATAAGTAAGGTTACTTCCACTCATCCAATGTTACCATCATTAACAGCATGATATAGTTCCAGATACTCCAGCTCATCCCAATTCCTCAAAATTTGGTTCTCAAAGATTTTGTCACAACTTGCTTTGGATTTATCCCTCAAATCCAAAATCTTTGCTGTAGTTGCAATGTATTTCCTGACAATCATGTACAACATGTCAATAATAATATCCCATGATGGCTCAAGCTCCTCAAACTCCTCCAGTATAGTCTAGTGATCATTTCACAAGTGTGCTTCGAGTGCCCAGCAATCCAACATTGATGCCCATATATCATGTTGGATGACTTGATGCATCATTTGAAAACTGGGTTTTGTTGCAAACTTCTTTATTTCCCCTGCTCGTAGGACACCAACATGATGAAGAAGACTATTCAGATCAGTGCATGCTGTGGTTGGCTACACCCATGTCCTCCAAATCGCATCTGCACATGCCATTTGGTAATGGAATAAGCCAGGGACAAAGATTACATATTGAAATTGATGCTTTGGTATGTCTTTGATCCTGTAACTGTTCTTGACTGAGTCTAATCTTTCTTTTGTAAGTAGATCCCCATGAATCAGTAGTATCCAGTCTGTCAAGTCAATGTCCTAGTTGAATTTATGCTTTTTATCAGAGCCTTCACTCAATCCTCCCCACCTCCATATTACCATCTTGAGTAGATTCCTTAATGTTCATTGTATGACAGGAGATTTGTTCTGTCTTGTGTAGTGGGATCTTATTAGCTAGTACTGGCTATCCTAAGTGTGATCAATATTGTGAAAAGCAAAGTGGGCCTTGCTACATGAGAATCGCCTGAACATGCCATGCTATTCTCTCCATATGAACACTCCACTTTTGGCCCTGTGCTGTGGAAGTGGCCCCAGAAACTAGGTGAAACTTTTCCAATTTTTTGAGATTTATCTATACAGACTCTACCACATTGCTGTTATTGGGATTCCATGTCCATAGCTGTGCAGAACATTGGAGGAGGTCTTTATTAGGTAAGCCATAGATTGGGATAGCCATAGCAGAAGTAGCACTAATGAATGTGGACTGACATTGCAATGTAGGTTCACCAACTTTGAGGGCCATGTCGAAATTGTCATATGCAAATGATATTGTCATAGTCCAGACAGTTTCATGAAGCTTCTGGCTTGCCTCTGCAGATAATGAACAGATAGCTGAATTGATGGAGGAGACTGAAACCAACAACCCTGCATATGCCAGCATTTCAATGACTTTCTTGAGTACTGAAGTAGAGTGATAGAAAATTCCAAGGACACTCTGGAGGTAATTACAATTTTTATTTGTGCTTTGAATGAAAATTGATGTACAGACAATACCCTTCTACATAACGAGATTGTTATGAAAAGGTGAGTTTGATTCCAGTAAAAGGTATACTTATAATGACCCACAGTGCAGCATTTCACATGGCTACTACATGACCCCTCCCCTGAGTGCTATTCCCTCCTTCTGCCTTGAGTGTATCCTTGCCAATATCAACACTGAAATCTCCCCCTCCAAGTTCACTGTCTGCCAGATTCTAATTCTGCCTGTTCTTTGTCAGTCTCCCCAGTTCCTCACCTATTCCCAAGTCTAGTACTGTCCAATGAGAAAAAGGATTTGCGTCGAGGAGGCATTGTATGAGAACCCAAAGCCATGGTGAGTGAGTTTCCATTTTCTCTGCCAATTCCTGTATGAATGAATCCTCAAGGTACAGTCGCGGACAACCAAAGATGGTAACTCGGGTACTGACTGATGGCCACCCTCCTGGCCCAAATTTTGTGCATAGATAGATTCGCACTGCTGAAAGGAGTCAAAATATACACTTTTCAAAAAAAAAATAATGAAATTTTAAAGTGGCCAAAATTTTCACAGATTTCAGTGGAATACAAGAGGGCGTACAAGAGGGTGGCCGAGAGCCATAAGAAGATTCTAGACAGTGCAGGTCAGTTGAGAATGGTGTCTAATGCCATCATTGTACTCTGTGAGACAGCCCAGTATGTTTTCTGCTTTCGGACAGCCCATGCTGCTGCCCGGCCAGTTAATCCGCGCCGGTAGGCATCTGTAAAGCACCATGTATGATTGATGAATGAACGTATTGTGTCACAAGGGCAAGCATTCAGCCATTTGTGAGCTTCATCCTTTGCTTTTTGAAAGGTAGCTTTAGGGGTTTCCCTATAGTGGTACTTAGCCCACCCCCAATACTGTATATATAATCAGTAATCTGATATGGGGCTGTTGACTTGAAGCTGTACACTCACCATTTCAATCGGATTTAATTCACAGTGAAATTTCAGCAGGAAAATGCACTCATGCCCAGCTTTTTGGATAACTGACTTAAGCATGGACTCTTGGTGTGCAAAATCATCCTGGCGGCTGAGCAAATGTGCCATGCAACAGTCTATATTTTCAATTGGGCAGACAGGGGAACACTTTGCATGCATATGACAGACATCAAACCCATGTTCTTCCAGAACTCTTTTGAGCCCTTTTGGTTGACCATCTGGTAAGGTCATCCTTTAGGCAATGCCACGGTAAGCTGGATAGGGGTTTGACAAGGGAATAACAGTATCATGCTGGATATGCTGCTTTCCACCATCTGACTTGTTCATCTCCCAAGCCTTCAGTGTGTCATGGGGGAGTGATGCATGCACTGATGATTGATCAAATACAAATAACACCACACAGTCAGGATGCTGTTGCTCGAAAACCTTGATTGCATGCTCGACTTGTTTGACCAACTAGTCCATATCCCACCATGCATCTCCCTTTGCCCCTGGATAGATGATTACCTGAGTCTCATCAACAACCTCCCCGTCATTTCCAAGTGACACCAATCGGCCCTCCTCTGGGTTAATGAACTCTGACACATGGATTAAACGCCCTCGACCTTTTTGCTGCAGGATTGTCTGGCCCTTTTGCACCCAAGCTGTCTTCTTGTAGTCATTCACAGTGAAGCAGCTTTCATCTTGGAAATTTGGTATAATCTCTTTTTCACCTGGTTGAAGGGATGGGGGAATATGTTGAAGTTTTCCATCATAGGGTTCATATTGAGCCATCTGCCACTCGAACTCCTTCATCTTTGGCAAGAATGTATTCTGGCAATATTCTACAACATCAGTCTGTTCATGGCCATCCATATACACCCCTTTCCGCAGGACAGTCAACCTCCAACCAAGTTTTATGAGCCACTGCTGAGCTATCTGCTCACTCAGAGGCTGCTTGAGATGGATAAGCAGTATGGGAAGGATTTCTTCATTAAGACCTTTGCAAAAGAGCTTCGGAGTGACGCTTCCAACAGTTTGTGACTCCAACCATCTTCAAGCAGCTGTCTGAATATGCTCATCTGTCAGGAGTGAAGATGATGGATGAAAACCACCTCATTTCTCCTCTGGCAACCTCTCGAATGTTTGATAATATCATGCAAGTGCTTGGATCTTGCGAGTGAGGTATGATCCACTACTTGTTACATGTTGCTGAGCCACCTCCTGACTTGCATCAATCCAGCCCATTCCTTTCATCCGCAAGATAGCAAAGCATCGAAGAACCACAAGCTGGTTGATATGCGAAGGTGAGAGTGTTTTTGAATGAATGTGAAGGGTTTCTCTAATATGCTCTGCAAGTTCTCACCAGCTTTTGACAGCTGTGACCCCTTCCCAAAGATTTTTGTTGAGCTCATCCTCCCAGCTGCTTTCACCAGAGCCACAAGGAGCCTCCTTGTCAGCCTGGTACTCAGTCCCAACATATTCATTTGCAGTGGAAGGGTTGCTCCCAATGTTTTGTTGATCATCAGGATCAATCATGGTGATGTTTTCGGAGTCTTTGGATGACTTGGTGGTCGCTTGATCATGGATACCAGTCAATTCTGCATCCTCTTTGGAGTTGGCTGACCCAGTAATGACAATATCATTGTCGACATTCATAATTGGAGTATTCTTTGGTTGAAAGAAGTCATTGAGTCAAGTTTGAGTGGCCCATGATTTTTGATAATGTCTCTGAGTTTGTTCACTTTTGCTCATGACATCAGAGCCTTTAATGTACTCCTTTGGCCGCCCTTATCCATATGGTGAGCTTTAATACTCCTTAGCTTACAGTAAAAACTTGTCTTGATGAGATGGCCATGCCATTCCTGGCAGCAACCAGTCTGGATCACGAGCATCCAGCAAGTTGGTGATTTTTGTTATGAACTCATTATCTTGAAGTTCAGCCAGCCTTTCATTTTCTTCTTCGACATCAGATTCCTCAGCATCCTCAGCATCTTCACCCTCTGTCCCGAAATCATTAATGGCAAGAGTTTTGACCATGGTGTTTATGTTGGACACCAAGGCGGATTGAATTTGGATAGGCATGGGTGCACTTGGGAGTGAAGCCGGATGTTGGTTTCGAAGTCCAGAGGTGTTTTGCAAGGCTTGACTCTTACGAGGACATCCGTGAGCCATGCTGATGTGGTTGAGAATAAAGTTTTTTTTTGCTAACCACAAACCACATTGACACCCTCTTTGTGCAAAAACTCATATTAGGCATTATTGTACATCTTTTAGTCACTTCCACAAATTTTTTGGCTTTTTTTTTTCAGTAGCCAAAATTTTGGGGGTCATAAATTTCAAAATGGGAATAAATTATTTTTGCTCGTGCAAATCTACTCTGTTGGCTGCCTAGAGATGATTCATGGTGTTTTACAGCTAAAGCGATGAATTGTTGTGGCCAGAAAAATGAGTCCATAATGTTGCCGTGTTTGGCTGTCCATGACTGTATGTGGACAATGCTTGACTGACATTGAATCAGAGCCTGTGCTATAACCAAGTCAGCTCCTCAACCTCCGATTGCAGCTCTCTTGTTACCAGATTGTATGCCCAGGTTTGCATGATGTCTGGTGAGTACTTGTATAGCATATCTGCAATTCTCATGGCATCAGCCAACACTAATTGACGAGCTTCAGGTGGTCCACTTGTCATGATGCCCCCCATGACACTGAGAATGGATAGGTTTGCCTTATAAAGGACATCGAGGATGTATGTGAGGGCTGAGGAGGTCATATTGGAGTGATAAAAAGTTGGACATCATGTATTCTATGTCTATCAACAGCCTCGTGGCTTGCATGCTGCAGCACACCGATGCCCATTTGACTCCTTGGCCAACTTACTACAAGTAGATAATAGTCAGCAGTTGCTAAATCAAGTAAGGGCGCGCAAGAAGGGTGCACGTTACGATGGTGTGACAGAGGCTGTAGCCAAACAAGAACATCGTATATTTGTGCCAGTCGTTAGGACGCGTAGCAGTTGACGAAGTTTCGGTAAAACATCGGATCAACAATGCTTATATAAGAGCGTCCGAACGGCTGTGTTGCTTATGTAACGTAGTCGGCATCTAAAATTTTCATTCATTTCATTCATGGGTAGGAGTCTGCATATTCAGCTTCATTGACGTATCTGAGGCATGCTGGATTCGTCTCCGTCCTCTTCCATTATATACATAAATTGTACACGCTTTTGGTTGGTCGCTTTCCCCATGAGGCAGTGGTAGTGGCAGTTGCTGTTTTGTTTGACAGCTATGGGTTTGGCGGCGTGACCTGTATACGCACAGAAGCCTCTAAATTGGTTGGACGCAACACCGCCATTCCTTGACGCAGGTCCGTTGTATCAAACATATCTCCTTTGCAAATATACCATGTCCACTGACACCAGATAACCCACGCTCCAGAATGGTTTCTGGGTCTCGAAGACTACATATTGTCACCCATAGAGGAATCAAGGAGAGAACAGGCTGTGGCTCTCAGGCTTGCGCGCGTGCGCTGTAGCTAAATACCTGCAAGTTCCCGCTCCAGCAAAGCTAGATTCATACGTCATGGGCACGCGCGACAGCGCCTCACGGTCCAGCAACGAGAAGGAAATGCAGGATCACACTGTAGCAGAGGGTATATCCTACTCGTTTCCCGGTTTTTATTTTGGCCCTGAGCTTTCTGGATACATGTGCACCTTCTACAACCCTTCCGATAGAAATTCATCCCCACCGGCATCTGTCGTACACGGGCAGTGTCCTTCGTCGTTATTACTAACAACTCACTATACGTACAGTACAGGGTGCTTAGGTTTTGGAGGCCACTCATATCCGCCAGCGACTCGGGTTCTTGTCGCCTTTGAACAAGACATTTCGAGGGACTTGTTCCTAGACTCCGGCATTCCTGTCCACACCATCGATGGTCTCTTTCTCCTCGACTCTTCCGGGTTCCTATGCGCCTCTTCACACGAGCTTCCTGACGGCTGAGATGAATGAGAAGAGGAGGATCCGCCGTTCCAATGGTTTGGTTCGCCGGGTCGTAGTGGCCTTGACTCTTAGAAGAGTTCTGGCTTGCCGCCCCATGCTCAGTTGGAGACCGTGGTTTTGGCTGGATGACCAGTGCTCTACCCGCGTATCTCAATTACCTGTCCCAGGCGAATGGCCTTTCCACTTCGGTCTGGTCTACTGTCTTGTCCAGGTTATCCTGTCATTGGTTGTGAGTTCGTGGCGACTATGCCAAACGCGACATATGTTTGTGTATTAATGCCTGTGGGTTCCGACTAGACCTCGTTTCGACGAACTAGTAGCTGCATTGCAACCCCAACATCAGTACTACCCACCAAGTTAATGGGTGCTGCACTTGGGGGCAACTCGGGTATTCCGATGCGGTCCACGCTCGCCCCACCATCGGCGGAAGCTTTTGAACCTTGGGTTCGGGAGTCGTTTTGCTCTGGTCCTGGTAGTTTCAGGTCTCCCCAACCCAATTCTTGCATACACTCCACATCGGCGATTTCGCGCAGTCTCATCCTCGTTCGGAATATCGAGCATTGAACACTGAAACGTGAGTGCATATCAGATGCACGCAGTCGCATCATTGAACTGAGACAAGACTATAGTTGGTAGCAGTTCTTGCAAAAGAATATATAAAGCTCATTACATTACCGACGGGTTTTCTCACCGAAGCTCCTTGACTTTGCCTGATGATCAAAGAAGCTGTCTCTTATTGGCCACATTCTCGATGGTTTCAGTCTCAGATGACAACTATCAATGCAACTATCACTAATCCGTGAAGTCGCAGATGTGGTCCCATGCCACCAGGGTCCACGACTATGGTTCCACAGGAGACATTCGTCACACATAATCCACGTGGTGCGCCGAAGCGAGCCCCTTTAAGATGATCGTCGAAGCAGAATAGTGAGCCCTTGGTTGGGGTGCTGGTGATTTGATATGCTCAGACCAGGAACGTCTCCATCCCCGCCCATTCAAAAATCAGACCACCACGTGTACTGGGGAAAATACGTCTCAGAAGCGATGACCAGTCCATGCGGGGGTCGCATAGTTAGCCACAAGCTCACATCATCAATGTAGTGGTTTCTATCGGATTAAATACTTAAAGGTCATTCATCAGGAAGCAGTGAATTCCAACTCCAAGGCCCGAGAGAAAGGTCACCGCAATGTTCAGCCGCTTATCCCTCTTGTGTATCGCCATTGGTGCAGTGGCAGCTGTACCTACGGTGAAGCTGGATAAGCGTGATGCGACACCAATATCGTCTGCGGAATTATCAAGCTTCGCTCCTTTCACGCAATTTGCTCGGGCAGCTTATTGCTCGACAGATACCTTAAAGAATTGGTCTTGTGGAGGTATGTCCGGAGTTTGAGAGAGATTCTGAAGGATGCTGAAATGGCCACAGAGGCATGTAGGGCTTTGTCAGGGTTTCAACCAACTCTTGTTGGTGGGGATGGCAATGATGTTCAAATCTGTGAGAATCGTGACTTCTAAGACACTCGCGAAATAATACTTACTGTATATACACAACCTCAGTCTTTGTTGGTTACTGGCCCACCCAAAACACTGTGGTCGTCGCGCATGAAGGAACAGATCCTACACAACTGTGAAGGCGTATTCCATCGTTAAGAGAAGTTGTAGCTGATTGGTTGTCAGTGCCTCTGCTTTGACGGATGCCAATATTCTGATGGATCCCTTGGATACTTCCTTGTTCCCTGGAGTCCCTTCTAGCGTTCAGGTCCACGATGGGTTCCGCAATGCACATGCCTTGACGGCTTCGCAAATTTTGGCCGAAGTTAAGAGTTTGATGGCGACTCATAACACCCAGAGCGTCACTTGCGTACGCAGCTTTAAGTCCTGACGCATTCAATCCGTCTTACGAGGGATATAGGTTGGTCACTCACTTGGGGGTGCACTGGCAGAGCTTGATGCACTCTTCTTCGCCTTGAATCTGCCATCGTCTACTAATATCCAGGCCGTCACTTATGGAACGCCACGAGTTGGTAACCCGGCTTTCGCCCAACTCATCGACGCCAAGGTACCGGGTATCTCGCTTGAATGAGCCAGTTTTTAATCGGGCACCTACCCCGTCTAGGTGCCGAACTTCAAGCGTATTAACAACGAAAAAGACATTGTTCCGATTGTGCCAGGTCGGTTCCTAGGCTTCAGCCACCCAGCGAGAGAGATCCATATCGTCTCTCCAGGAATTGCTGTTTCATGCTCAGGTGTGTGCGTTTTGTCCGATGCAAGCAGTTTCCTAACGGCTGGATGCAGGCGACGACAATGAAACAGATGATCAATGCACAATAAAGACTGTACCCAACATCTTCGAAGGCAACATTCTGGATCATGTAAGTTTGAAACCTGATTCCAGGCGGTGATACATTCAACGCGACTCTTGACAGCTTGGTCCTTACGAGGGAATTTCAATAGGTACCATTTTCTGTACCTGAGTGATTCAGTCATTGAAAATAGGCTGCAAATAAATGATGTATGAGGTAAACAAATAAAGTCTGCATAGGCCGGGTTACTCAAGAGCAGGAGGAAACAGATAACATTAGAGCTTACTTCAAAACTGCATG
The DNA here is from genome assembly GCA_018524415.1 of Podaxis rugospora. Classification (NCBI taxonomy): domain Eukaryota; kingdom Fungi; phylum Basidiomycota; class Agaricomycetes; order Agaricales; family Agaricaceae; genus Podaxis; species Podaxis rugospora. Next base: position 186,014 of record JAEUWL010000105.1, read on the forward strand.
CCATCTTCCATACGTCGAGCCTCCCTTTCCTCTTCGTCTGTCTCGCTCTCGTTTTCGGGCTCCATTTGATATGCGGCCCAAACACTATCGCCTTCGGGTCCATCTACAACAAGGTCCAACAGCTCGCGAGCGGGTTCTATAGGATAGCTAGGTGAGCTGAAGAGGCGGCAAGAATACTTCACACACCAGCAAGACTCTCGAGTTCGCCCTTTCCTTCGGCATCAATCCAGTCGGGTGGATCTGAATAACTAAGCTGGCCGAAGCTGACAACGAACATGTGCATGAGGTTATTGAGGTTGCGGTGAGGGGAACGCTGTAGCTTCTCGTGTAGATGAACATTCTGTTCTGATGAATAGACGAGATGGTGAAGGAGGAAAAGCCCCTGGTTGATGGAACGGATGACGCTAAACAGGGAGTTAGAAGATATCTAATGATGTATGTGCACATGGATATCGGAGGTCTTACGAGCGCGCCTGCATCAAATCGAAGTAGTTTTCACCATCGTTCCACAGGGCGGTGGAAAGATGGGCAACGAGGTAGACCAACGTTGGAATTACTATATGGGATTTTATGAGCATCTCTGCCTGGGATAAGGATAGCTGGGCCAGAAAGCCAACGAGATTGCTTTGAGTGTTGGCGCTCTGCAGGGCACGGATCAGAAGTGTTGAGGTAGAGGAGCTCATCGATACCCACCAGGTTGGGATCACCGTCCAAATTTTCCAGGAGGTAGGCACAGAGGTGATGGATGAGGGGAGAATCCTTGAAACTTTGACTCCCTTGTTGACCACCATCATCCGTGGGTGCTGCAAGCTGAGCATGTATAGTGTTATCTGTGAAAGGATATTAATTGAAGGGTAGGAGAGGATAACAAGACCTGACATGTAGCGAGAAGCAAAAGAATCCGACTGAGGCTTTCAATTAGCTCATGTAGTCGGGGGATATTGAGCGCGGCAACCAGAGAGCTTATCCGCTGAGGTATAGGACTAAGTCTTTACCAGCTTCTGTCAGTGTACAGCCTTACATCGTGTGTTAAAACAAACCTGGTGACCGTATCATCTGGTATATCATATAGAAGAATCTCTACAAGAGACAGTGTCTCTCTTAACGTATCTCTAGCCTTGCCCGAAGAGGATGCAGCAAGGTGCTCCGCCAAATCGCAGATCGTCGCAAGGAGTAATGACGAGCCTTCATCGCCTCCGGTTCCACAAGTGAGGAGAATTTTGCTGAAGGTCGGCAATGACAGTATCAGCGAAGACAGTAAACTCAACAAAGCAGTTACTGGAAGGCACTGTGATACATCACGACCAGCACTGAAATCATCATAGAAGCACGCACAGGGTCAACGGCAAGCAGACCTCGCAGAATTAGAAGGAGACTTCGTGCGACTTGATGGGCACAAATAGCATAGTCTGAATCATGCACAGGGTTCGATAGAGCAACCAGGATTGCTTGGCACGCTTGGGTAGCGTCTTTTGCTTGCGCGCTCGGAAGGTTTTGCGAGAAAGGCAAGCCAATCAACAATTGAAAGGTGGTTTCGTTCACGAGCGCATGTGTATGCGTCAAGATAATGCGAGCTAACTATTCGTCGTTGAGGAAACAAAAATAATGAGAGAAAGTCGACACTGACCTCAGCTTTGTAGTTGAGCGGTTCAACAGGTTCCACCTCGTTGATCACACTCCCGGCGTCGTCGAGCATCACGGTGTCTCCATCTTCGTCAACTGGAGGGGCTAGGTCGTCGGAATTCAGTGCCGCGTCGAAGGAGTTTCTAAAATCAAAATCCTCGCTGGCACGCTGGCGAATGGGCGTAGCTACCAGAAGTGTTGTCTTTTGCGAAGCAATTTCATTAGGAATTTCGAAAGTCCCCTCCCGACCCATGTCTTTCCCTTCCCCTTTCCCGACATTTTTCGGGCCTAGCTTCAATGGCGTTGCTGCAAAGGAATTCTGGAACCCAGGTAAGAGTGCGGATTTCTTGGGGGCTTCGGGTGTCTTCTGACCGCTTGGTGCTGCTCGGGGAAGTTGTCTGATCATCGGGTGTTTGCGAGGAATGTCGTCAAATTGTCGACTTGTATCAGCATCTTGGTTGGCTCTCCATGCGCTAATCTGGCTGGGCACACGAACGGGCGTTGCTGGTATATTTTTCATGATTCTTGTGGCGCGCACAGATGCCGGCGGTCGTCGCAAAGAAGCTTCAAGCTCTTGTTGCTGTTAGAATGGCATTTTGAGTATGTGAATTGGTTGATCAAAGAAAAGCAGAACATACTTTGAATATGAACTGTGTTTTCAACCTTTCCACTTCTTCCTTCATCTGACGTTCCATCTGCTTTTGTTTGGCGTCCGCTTCCTCTTTGGCGGTCTTCATTCTGGCTATCTCTGCAGCATGTTTTTGTGCTGTCTGGGCGTCTTTAGTCATTGGCCGTTGTCATCCCAGTCAACTCACCTTCTCCATGTTCTTACGCAGGATCGACACTTCTCCCTCTTTCGCATATCTCACGTCTGTCGCCTCCTTCAGAGCATCCCGGATTTTCTGATTCTCACTCCTGAGCTCCCGGAGGTGCGCCTGTAGCTCCGTAATCTGTTTCTCCCAACCAGGTTGGTCAGAAACTCTGTTTGGCCGGTTTGCATTAGAGAAATTCTGGGTGCCATTTCGCGGTCGAAGAGAAGGGGAGTTGAGAGTGTGATTAGGTCGGTTCTGGGAGGATTGCACAGCGGGGTAGGGAGGAATAGGGGGTTGGAGGTGCTTTGCAGTTGTATCATTCTGAATCTGGTGTTTGGTTTGAGGCGCGTTGAGCTGCCTTGTTGGTAACTGACTTGAATTCGAGGAAGTTGAGATTGCATTCGAGTCAGTGAATCCGTAGCCCCCGTCGATGGTGACTGATATCTCTGGGAGATCATCAAAGTCCTCCTCTCGTGTCCGACTCCCAACACCAGGCGACCACCCATCGCGCGTCTTTAACTTCTTGGTAACGACAAGGAGGGGTTGGCATTGCTGTACCTGTGAGAGGTATTTCTGTTCTTCTTGGTCCAAGACTGCGAGTGTTTGTTCGTCCAATACAAGGTCATCATCGAAGTAGTCGTCAATATTGTCCATGAAAAGGTGTTGCTTATTACCTGCGAGTCATGACCAAGAAAGTTGTGACTATGACTGCTGATGACCTGGATGGGGTTATGTAATAACCATTCTAGTCCATTCAGTGACCACCCACAACCTCGACATCATACTCTCGCTAGTCATGGATCCGCCTCCTAATGGAGTCAGTTCATCCTCCAGGGTAGATGACGAACGGGCGCGATACGAAAAACGCGTCAAGCTCAGGGAACTCAATGTAAACCCTGGGCAACAGGGTATATATCCACCTGCACTTGATCTAACCACTGCTCACTCACTAGTCACAGAGATGTCTAGACTGGATTCATCCCTCAGACGCCATACCACTCTCATAAAGCGCATACGCCAGTCCATGGCGGCGGACAATAGGGACCAGATTATGAAAGATCTCGAGTCACTCTCGTTGGAGAAATACATTGATGAAATAGCAGGGGCTGTCGTTGAGGGCATCGCGCGCTGCAAGACCGAAAAGGATATATGGGGTGCAATTGAGGTTCGTTCATGTTTGTTCGCAAAATAATGGAGCATTCACCTTTCCGAAGATCATTTCTCATTTACATCGCCGCTTCCCAAAAGCATTCACGCCTGTTCTCGTATCTTCCCTCTCTGCCGCCATCGCTCCGCCATCCAGAGCGAGTATCAGCAGCTTAACAGCTGAGCAGAGGGAAAAGGAAGACAGCGCGCGAGTACTACGTCAACGTCCAGTGCTTCGCGTATGTTCAGAACTGGCGTTGGTGGGCGTCATCCGGGACGGTCCCGAAAGAAGCGGTGGAGAATGGGTTATGAAGGCGGTTAAGGATCTGGTAGGCCCGTTGGTGTCCTTACCACTGTTTCCCGCTCATTCCAATTATCAGCTTTCAAACGACCCAAGTCTATCTTCATTACCTCTTCTCATCACCTTCTTGAAGTCCTACTCTCGCCCTTTCCTTGGTATTGCGCCTCCAGCAGCGCATAAGCAAATACCGGCTACCGCGGAGCCTGGTACTCTATCATGCATCCAATCCAATGACAACGATGATGCCTCACACTTTCCGCCTGTCCTGAAAGAAGAAGAGGAACTTATCGAGCAGGACGTACGTGACCGCTTCAAGCGCATGTGCGAGGGTTACTTCGACAACGTCTGTAAAAAACTTGTCATTGAACACAAGGTAGCCCTATAACTTGATTATACATATCCACAACTTATCCCGAGGTCCTCAGCGCTTGCAAGAGCAAGATAAGCGAAACCATGAAGCATATATCCGCTCGGGGGAAATCTTTGAAGACCGTCAGCAAGCTTATGAGAAGATGACGAAGGGATATGAAAAGCTTCTCGCCAACAGCCAATCGTGAGCGTTACCATTACCCATTACCGGATACATATCGTTACATTGCACACAGACTGTCGGAGCTCCTGTATCTTCCCCTACCCACTCTACCCACTGCTTCCCAGAAATCAGAGTCAATACAGATCGGGTCTGCTCACGGGTCCATGTTTAGCGATTCTGAGGACACGGTGATCGTGGGAGGGAAGTGGGAGGACGAAGAGGAACGGAGATTTTACGAGGATGTCCAGGATTTGAAGGACTACGTCCCAAGCAGCGTCTTAGGGATCGACGGTGCGAGCGAGACCACAGAAGACAATGCCAAGGAGAAAGAACAAGAGCGGATACAGCAGGAGAAAGAGGAATTCCGACAGCTCGAAGAGGAGTTGCAAAAGCTCCAGAACGACCAACCCATTCAAACACAAGCTCCTGTGGAGGAGCCGCCTCCTACACATGAAGACGAGTAAGCTTGTCTTCAACTCCGCCATGCTGTGATATATCAACTCCTTGCTCTCTAGCATACGAACTCCTGTTCCGGGATCACCCAAAGCTGCATCCCCTTCTCTGTCACCTCAACTTGCGCCGCAAGGGCCTTCTCAACTTCTCACAGCTTTGCTCGTTCGGCTCCAAGATGCAACGAATCGTGCACTCATCGACCAAGCCGCCATTGACTTTGCTTTTCTGAATTCCAAGGCTGCGAGGAAACGTTTGGTCAAGGTCCAGTATGCATCTTTGGAGTCCATAGATTTACTGCTTACCAACTTTCACAGACCTTGAGCCAAGTCCCGAAAAATCGCACCGATTTATTACCCCACTATTCCAGATTGGTCGCGACCCTCAACAAATATATGCCGGATGTCGGTTCAGATCTCATTGGTCTTGTAAGTAAATTTGTTGTGTCGGTGTAGGAGCCCTAACCCATCTCATAACCTTCAGCTAGAAGACGAATTCCGCTACCTACAGCGCAAGAAGAACGTAGTTAAGGAGCTCGCAGAGCTTAGGATGAAAGTAAGCATTTGCCTGTATTGATGGCATCACCAAGGCTGAAGGCCAGTCGTCAGAACATCATGTTCTTCTCTCACCTTACCAAATTCCGGGTGGTACCTCCTCATGTCATCTTGCATGTTTTCAAAGTCTGTCTTGATGACTTCACGGGCACCAACATCGATAACATCGCGATGCTACTGGAAGGATGTGGTCGTTTCTTGTTAAGAAGCAAGGATACCGCCGAGAGGTTCAGTACGATGGTCAGCATTTCTTACATGTGTGGATTGCTGCTCTGTTTACTCGAGTCTCCATTTAGCTTGAATTAATGCGACGTAAACAAAGCATGCAGCACTTGGATCAGCGTCAAATCCTCATGCTGGAAAACGCTTACTACCAAGTTTGTATACTGTCTATTGGTGTCATGAACATTGCACTAAGGGCATCTTCTCTCAGTGCAATCCCCCAGAGCGAGCCCCGAAACAAGAGAAACATCGAAGCCCAATGGAGATGTTCATCCGACATCTTATTTACGACGTTCTTGCCAAAAAGACGATTGATAAGGTTCTCAAGCTGATACGGAAGCTTGACTGGGACGGCGAAGAGGTGAAACGAACCTTGCACAAGGTATTCACGAAGCCCTGGAAAATCAAGTACAGCAATATTTCTCTGTTGGCTATGTTGACGTACGACTTGCAACGCTATCATCCTGCTTTCTCCATCTCTGTTGTTGATCAAGTCTTGGAAGATATTCGACGGGGCCTTGAGCAGAACGTTTATAATGCAAATCAGAGAAGACTGGCTACTCTCAAGTTCCTCGGAGAGTTGTACATCTACCGCATGTTCAGCTCGAGCATTATCTTTGATACACTATGGTCAATTGTCACTTTTGGGCATCGTGAGTCTCTAATTCTTAGTGCCGTTGGTGACCCGCGTTCAGACATTCCTTACAGCGGACGGGCGGCCCCTGCCTAATCAAACAGTGCTCCTCGACATGCCAGACGATTTCTTCCGCATCAGGCTGGTCTGTGTGCTCTTGGATACGTGTGGGATGTGCTTCGATCGTGGTGCACAAAAGAAGAAGTTGGACAACTTTTTGACTTTTTTCCAGGTTTGCCTTACCCAGTTGTTTCTCGGTAAATCTTCTGATCTCCATTTAAGTATTATGTGCTTTGCAAGGAGCCTCTGCCTATGGACGTTGACTTTATGCTATCCGATTCGTTGGAGGTTTGTTTCGTCCCGCTCGTCGTTGCCAATTACTCAGTGGGAACAGGCGGTCCGACCTAAATTCCAAATGGCCAAGAGTATCGAAGAGGCGGCCATTGCTGTAGACGAGATGTACAACTCCGCTTATCAGGCTGCAGGTTAGTGATATCCTGTCTTAAACAAGGCCGTACCTACTTTTGATGCGGTACAGGTCTTACTGATGAGAGTGGGGAGGAGAGTGGGGATGAAGACGATGATAAGCATTCACATGAAGACGATGACGAAGACGAGGCTGTAGATGAGGAGGAGGACCTACATGGGTCTCCGGTATGCGTTGTCTTGCAGATGCAAGTAGTGGCGTGCTAAAATTGCGCAGGTCGGTGAACGTGCACCGTCCCCGGATGAGGAGATAATTCTATCGACCAGCAATAGCAAACAGGAGTATCTTGGACCGTCGGAGGAGGCCGACGCGGAGTTTGCGAAGGAGCTGGCTAAACTCGTCACCGACACGTCTGCGGAATCCAGGAAGGTTGACAAGAAAACGGCATTGGCCCTCTGGGATTCTGCAGTTCTTCCTCCGACGGTTCGAAAGAAGAAAATCTCCGATGACGGTGAGGAGGAGGGCGACGTTAAGGATGCTGAAGGTGGTGGCGTGATGAATTTCACCGTCATTACAAAACGCGGCAACAAGCAACTTGTGAGGCATCTCAAATACGGTGAAGATAAAGATTATTAACTCGCTCTAGACTCGCCAACTCGCTGTACCGGCCGCCTCCGCCCTAGCCGTTCACACACGTAGTGCTCAGCTACAGGACAAAGTTGAACAACAGCAGTTGAAGCGTCTTGTGCTCGATTACGAACAACGCGAGGAAGCTGAGGAACTCAAATGTACGGAATATCGAGTTTGGTCGCATAGATACAATGCTAACCGCGCACTTAGCTCTCGAAGCCCGTAACAAGGCTAGCGCTATCAAGATACGATACAATGGATGATGCACAGACTTAGCTTCCAATTTCATGGGCAGCTCGGGAGGGGTGATCCTATTCCACCAATATCTCGGCCTCTATCCGGCTATATCCCCCAATTGTGCATCCCGCTCCACCACATCATTGGCGTTGGATTTGGTGTCATGCCTTCGCCTGCGAGATTTGGATCTCCTGTCAGATACCAGCATTAGTATGATGCGGGGTCATGGACTGGTTTGTCGGCGCAGTGTCGACATCTGCAATAGCTGTGCTTGTTGATCCCCCATCGTGTAGAATAGATCTATGAATACTTGTTTTTTTTTTTTTTTTTTGGTGGAGCTATCGGGCTTTCGGCATCTACCCAAGGTAGATCCTTGGCCCAGCTATATGCGCTTTAGAGACGCTGAGGACAAATGTACCACCACGGGGAAATGCTTTTACGCACACCGTATGGTAGTGTGGGACTCAGGCTAGCCATTATCGAATATATGTGATTGTGTGATGTTTTCGTGGTCTAGCTTAATACCCACTAAAACCCCGTAAGCTTTTGTCCAGTCTTCTGGGAGGTTTGACTCGTCTTTTAGGAGTCCTCCCCATGTCTTTTTTACTATGCTACATCTCAACGCTTTCTCGCCGAATTTTCTTTCGTTCGTCAGAGTACAGTCCATTTTCAGCCTTAGGTTGAGTTTGTTTTTCAGTATGTTTATAATCTGTTTCTTTTTTGGCCATTTGTTACGGTCGTTGCTATGTTCAATTACTCGGGTGCACCGTAGGGTCCATATGAGGTAGGATGCTTCGGAGACGAGGATTTGGTATAGGCGTGATTTCCCTTTGTCTATTTTATTCTCTCCGTTTTTGTACCGGACAGAGGCACAGCCTAGTATTTCGCCGATAGAGGGTTTTGACCAGTTTTGGTATTTTCGGTTCCATAGTTGTTCGATCGCCGACCATACTTCATGTTGGCCAGGGGCATGGCAAAGGGTTAGTATGTGTTCCATGTTCTCTGTGGTTCCGCACACTTCGCAAGTGGCTCTTTCGTTGAATTGTGGGATGTTTGTCCACCATTCTCCTACCTTCTGGGTTCCTTTGATTGTTTTATATAGGAATTCTCTTTGGGATCGGTAAATGTTTTTCGTTTTAATTAGGTTTAGCCATATTAGGTTGGTTTTCGGTGTGACGTTTTGGTTGATTTGTAGGTCTTCTTTGATACGGCTGATGTTTCGTATACATAGTTTTTCAGTGGGGTCGGGCTTTTCTTCAATCAGTCCTTTATATATTAGGGCTTGTGTGATTTTTGAGAGTTGGGCTCCAGAGTTTGTCGTGCGTTGGTGGAATTTTTCGGGGCCATGTTGTTCATTGAGGGATGATCCGACTTTTGCGAGGCTATCAGCTTCCTCATTTCCTTCATTGCCGCTATGGCCTTTGACCCATTCGAACTTGGTTTCTGCGGTTCTCGACCTTAGTATGTCTAATGTTGCTTTGATTAGGTCCCTGTTTTTTACATTTATCCAACCATCTATTTCCCATTTCTCGTGGAATTTTGTCAGACAGTTTATTGCGTACTTGGAGTCTGTTTTGATGGTGAGATTAGTTGCAGGGTCGGTTGACTCAAGCGTTCGTTTTATTGTGTAGAGTTCTGCAGTTTGGTTTGACTGGCCATATCTTAGCGGGACTCTTATTGCTTCATTGCGGGGGTCGTTAGTTCCATAATATATACCACTTCCAGCTTTTGCAGTGTCTTGGCCATTGTTTGTGCATGAGCCGTCTGTATAGACTACTGTTGTTCGGGTTGAGGGGAGTCTGGGTTGTGGATGGGGGTCTGGTTCGGCTGGTATGTTGGTTATGGGGGTTTCATTGTTGGTTAGTATGCAGAATATGTTGGCAAGTTTATTTATTGTGAAGTCTTCTTCTAGTGGGAGTGGGTGTGCCATTGGGATTAGTAGGTTCCATGCATCGTCGATTTTGTTTATAAGTTGGCGTGCATGGATCGCGCATGCATGTGGGGTTGTGCATCCTGTCATTAGTCGTTCTCCTTCACAGTCCTCACACTCGCAGTCATTGTTATTTGTGTGGTTGGGGTGGGTTAGGTTGTTTGCGAGTTGGAGTGCGTTACCAACTGTTTGAGTGTTGTGGACTCTGCGGAGGTGTTTGCTTCGTGGAGAGTTGGTGTCTTGTCTTTGGTTTGGTTTGAGTTTTGGGTGAAGCCATATCGGCAGCTCTTTCATTGCTTTTTGGGATACCTTTATTGCCTCTATTCTAACCCGTAGGTCTTTTAGTCCTTTATAGATTGCTCGCGTGTTTGGTTTTAGTGATTTAATATTGTTGGGTGCTGGCTATTGTTGTATTATGGGATTTAGTCGGAGGTCATTCTCATCATTTTGTGGTTTATAGTTTTTGTTGTAGGCTCTCCGGAGGAGTTCATCTGTGAGGATGGCCCAGGTGGGTCGGTCTTTGTCTGTTCGGAGGTAAGTTTGTATTGTGGTTGCCATTATTGCTTTGTTCCGTATTTTAATGTTGATTAGTTTCCTGCCCCCTTTTTCTTTGGGTTGGGATAGCCTGTCAATGCTTATGTGTGCATGTTCAGAGTCCCATATGAAGTTTTTTGTTAAATTTTTGACAGTTTTTTCTACTTCTTTTGGCATCCCTTGTGCTTTGGCTAAGAATTGTGAGATACCTCCAATTGTCATTTGTGCAACTAATCGTTTTCCTTCGATCGTTGGTTTAGATTTTTTCCATTGGTTTAGTGCCATGGTTATCTTATCTATGATTCGGTTCCATGGGGTTTTGTCGTCTGCTGAGTTGCCTATCCATGATCCTAGGATTCTCACTGTCTCCTCGTCATTGGCGATGTGGATGTCATTTGGAATCAGGTCGTCATCAGGGTTTAGGAGTCTATTGTTGATAAGTTGTTGGCGGAATTGTTGGGATCCAATGGGTATGATTTCAGTTTTTCCTTTGTTAAATTTAGCTCCAGACACGAGACACTATTTGTCTAGGATCTTATTAAGGGATTTAAGGGAATCATGTGTAGATAGGAAGATTGTAGTATCATCTGCAAAGAGTAGGACTTTAAGTTGTTCATATGAGCATGGTATATTGAATCTGGTTATGTTTGAGATACGTATTTGGCAGGCGAGGGGTTCAATTGCAATATTGAACAAGAGACAGGAGAGTGGATCTCCTTGTCGGACACCTCAGATCACTGTGAATGGATCGCTGAGCACTCTGTTGATCATTACTCTTGTTTGCACATTGGTGTATAGGGCTTGGACTGTTTTAATAAAGTTATTTGGTAGGTTCATGTGTTCCATGACCCTCCATAGGTAGTCATGTTTTACTTTGTCATAGGCTTTCTCTTGATCGAGTGCGATTATCATTCCATTTTTGTCTTTGACTACCTCAGCGTATTCTGACATTGTTCTTATTGTTTTGATGTGATCGAATATACTTCTGTTTTTCATGAAGCCTGCTTGGTCTTTGTATATTATACTTGGGGCAAAGAGAGCAAGGCGAGCTTGGAGTGCTTTAGTCATGAGTTTGTAGTTGGTGTTGAGCACTGTGATCGGGTGGTAATTTGAGATTTCGGTTTTGTTGTTCTTTTTGTATATAGGGCACATCCAGCCCTCATTGAATCTTGAGTTCGCTATTAAGCCATGTTTCTCGATGTCATTAAATACTATTTTTAGGTGTTTGAGTACATCATAAGTTGGTTTGTTCGTGTTTTTTAGGTTATCATGTCGGGTTTTCATGATTTTCCAGAACTCATATGGGATACTGTCTAGTCCAGCTGATTTTCCATTTGCTGCTGATGCCAGTGCCATTTGGAGTTCAATGGTTTCTAGTTTTGTTCCTAGGTCACCTTTTTCCTTTGACATCAGTTTAGCTTGGGCTGTTTGGTTTGCTTCTAATATTTCATTGATGGCAAGTGTACATTCGATCTCACTTATTGGAGTGTCATGTGTTTGGATGAGGCTGTGATATTCAGCAGCTAAGTTGGCCATTTTATCGGATCTGAAGACAAATGGTGATTGGTTGGGATCATCAGGTGGGTTTAATTTTTTGAGTTTGTTGATGACGTCTCTTGGGGTTTTGTTTTTATTGATATTGACCCAGTATTTTGAGATTGTTTCGCCTTGTATGTGATTTCTCACAGCTGATGTATGGCGTTTATTTAAGAACAGTTTTTCCTGTATTTTCTTGAGTTCTTCTTCGAGGAGTGCGAGGGATAGGATTTTTTCTTCTTCGTCTAGCAGGATGTTGTTGCTTACTGAGTGAATTTTTTGTTTAATCATCTTCTTCTTTATTTCCAGAGGGGATGTAGGTTTACGGGCGAATTCTTTTGCTATTTCAAGGACCCGGTCTTTAAATGATTGGTGGAGTATTTGGAGGTTATTTTCAGGTGATCTTTGCTCTGGGTGGTCTCATAGGTTTTCAAGTTGGTTTAGGGTCTCTAGACCTAGCTCTTCAATTTTTTGGATGAATTTCCTGTCTATTATAATGTGCACTGGGATGGTCCATCTGCCTTTACCAACATAGGGGGTGTTTTGGCGTGCTATTTTTACTGACACTAATTTGTGGTCGGTTGTGATTGGTGGTTGTTGGGTCTTCCAGTTGTCAGTGTTTTTTAGGAGTTCTGGTGTTATATACATACGGTCTAGTCTAGATAGGTGTGTACTGTTAGCTCTGTGTATTAGCATGTACATTCTCTCAGTCGGATTGATGATTCTCCATCTGTCTACGAGCCCTAGAGTTGCCTTAAGGTTCATTAGTGAGAACTGGAGTCTTCTGTCATCTAGTCTGTTATTAATGCAGTCATGGGATTCTTTGGTGATGTTGAGGTCTCCTAACATGACATCTGGGAACGGGAAGGTTGAGTCTGGATCACTCCATATGTTGTCAAGTTGATCCCAGAATTCTGCATTCTGGGTGGTTTCATTTGGTGTGTACACATTTAGGATTTGGATTTTCTCATTGTTGTGCCATGTTACTTCAGCAAGGATCACTCAGCCAGGTATTAGTTCTTTTGCACAGGCTTCTTGGGTGGGTATTAGTCTCAAGTTGAGTACTATGGCTACACCCTTAGCGTTATGGTTATCTGGGTTGATGGACAAGAAGATTCGGAGCTGGTGGTGTAGCTCATTTATCTGTGTTCTTAGTTCATTGTTTAGATGAGTTTCTTGGAGGGCTAGGATGCTGATTTTGTTGTCTCTCATGAGTTGGTTGATTAGATGCCATTTGTTGTTCGGGTCGTAGGCAGAGTTCGATCCTCTGCCTTGCATGTTAAGAGTAGCTATGGTGATATTAGCTCTGGTATTTTTCTTTTTTGGTTGGAAGTTTAGTGGGATTTCAGGCGTGGTTCTTTTCCTTTTTGGTCGTTGGTCACTAGGGTTTTTGGTTTCATTGTTTTGCGTAGATCCTAGTGGTTGGGGTGGTTGTGTTTCGGGCATATGGTTAGCATAGTTTTGGTGGTCATAGTGTTCTGTATATACAGGTTGTCTGTTAGTGGATTGGTCTCCACCTGCATTTCTCCCATTTTCGTCATCAGGGCTTAGTACAGCAGCGTGGATTTCAGCCCCTCCATTGTGGGAGCTATTGGCCATTAAGTCTGTAGCCAGTTGTGTGTTTATTCTCTCTGTATTATGATGTGTTCGAGTAGCCGCTTATACAATTTCTCAAGTAGCCAGCCCTTTGAGAAAGGTGAGATTTTGATCAGAGGACCTCCAACCTCTTTATTGATGCTGGGTATTTGTTGCGTGAGTCTAGACCAGCCTAGGGTAAACTTCTCCTTCACAATTTGTAGCTTTCCCTTCCGATGGGGTTGTTAGGCTCCATTGTAGGTAAATTTGGGCTAATTGTGTGTTGATTAGGCTCACAGGGTTATATTGTCATGAAACAATTCATTCAGGGAACACAAAGCTATGGGATGTATCTGTATCTTGTATGTAGTGTATGTCATGTATTTAATGGCAGAGGTTATTTGAGGATTGGTGGATTCTTCCTCTAGCACCTCTCATCCCACCTCTACCTCTCTTCCTTTCGGAGGTAGGTTTCGACCATGGGAAGTTCTTATCCCTGGGAGCCATCCAGCTGGGGATCAATGGGAAGGGGACATTTTATGGTTGGGTGGTCGCATGATTTGCAGGCAGTGCACACTATCCCTTCCTGACCATTTGCCAGTTGGCCATTCCCATAACCTGCAGTGAAGAATGTGAGTGGTTGGAGAGTTTCTCAGAATTTGTTATAGGCTTCTAGGTCTTGGAATTTAGGCATAGCATCGGTAGAGACGTTCTATAAGAGCCTAGTTTCCGTATTGTCAACTGGGACATGAATGGCGGTTACACAGATGTGGTCGATGAGATCATGGAGGGTGTCATCAGCATTAGAGCCATCTTCAGTGCCGTTGATGATGGCGGGGAGGATAGTGTTGGATTTCTTCATAAGGACTTCCTTTACTTTGTCTTTGACTCGGTTGATGCCCTCCTGTTCTTTGTTGACATTGTAGGTGATGCCTTTGATGAGCATGAGGAACGAGGGGATAGGCTGGTGGTAGGGGAGGATGAATAGGGTGGCTTCCAGGGAGGCAATCACTTTGGTCTTTATGAGGAGGTCATGTTCACCTTTGTTGAGGTTTGGGACTACAAAATGCCAGGGGTTTCCGTCAGGCTCAGTTGTGGCCTTTGGGTCCACACTGGGTTCCCATAGGTCGACATCCTCATTATGTTCAAGGAATGCGGTGAGGGTCCGGATGATAGCTTGGCGGGCATTTTGTAGGTCTGAGGTGAAGCATACTTTCCAGGGCCTGGCCCACATGGTGCTGGGTGGGTCAAGCTTCTCTATCTCACTGATGAGGTCGGTGGTCAGCCCTTTAGTGACGGGTTTAATGATCTGTGGTGTGGGGAAGTCTTCTTTTGGTGGGGCAGTGTATGTGAGGCCTTTGGAAGTGGTAATCTTGTTATTCTTCACCATCCTCTGGCTAGCAGGGTCGATTATGTCCTCGACCTAGTCTTCATCCATGTTCTCCATGTTCTGGAGTGGGTTAAAACGGTTGTTGGTAGGGGAAGGGGGAGCATGCATCAATGCTTCAATGCTGCCTGGAGGCTGGTTCTCTTTGTCTAAGTCTATTCTATTTCCTGTCTCGCCATCTTTTTGACCTCTAGACGGACGTATTTAGTAGATTGGGGAGGGTCAGGCTCATTGCAGAGGCAATGTTTGTTTGTCAATTGTGAGAGTTGGTTGGCGTCAGGTGTTGACGCTGCCCAAGCGGGAGGTGGGAGGGGTTGTTCAGCTGTTTTGGCAGGGGTGTGTGTTGGGGTGAGGGGGAGGTGCTCCAGGTTTTCGTGCTGGGCCTGGGGGGTAGTTATATGGCCTCATGTGGTTCGTGTTTTGACACATAATTGGCCTCTGTGGATTACATTTTTTCGCATCAAGGAGGCCTTGTGTCTTTTGTAGTCACGACATTGCTTGGCTTGTGTGTTATGAATGGGGACAAGCTGTTGCCTTGTGGCCGCTCATCCCCGGACCCATCTGCAGGTCCGACCACATAGTGGTTCAAGTCCAAGAGCCTTGATCTATGAATACTTGTACATCTAATGTTCAAGCGGTGTCGCTCAATGACACTTATTAAGGTCATGTTGACAGTGGCAAATGGGGCTTAGCATTTAGCATTGGACACCTCTCATTGTCTAACATCATACCATGTTTCACCCCACCATTGCACTCCCCCTGCTTTGCACTTTTCCCCTTCCAGTTCTTATTTCGGTCCCATACTTTCTCCATGTATTCTTGCATACCTTAGTTACAATTTCCGGCTTTTTCCGTGTTCTAATTCAATGTATAGCAAGAGATATAAATTCAGGTACTTGTCACGGCTTCCTCAGGCAGCCATGTTGGAGTATGAATTTACTGATGCAATCGTAGCCTAGCTAAAAGCAGAGATCATATCTAGGCACACTCAGATGATTCTTGGCTGCAGCTGCAGTTGTAGCTCAGCCAAATAGAGTTCCCATCACTTAGTCAGTGCAGCGATCACTGGCGCATGTACCAGGCTGTCTGAAGCATGGAGCCTCAGACTTAAGGAACTGGGAATGCAAAGAACGAGGGGGAAGGAAACTCATAGACATCAGAACAAGAAACAAGGCAATACTAGCAACCACAATACAAACATACCTGAGGACAGATAAAGAAAGGCCAATCTGGACCTACCTAGTCAATGACCTGCTAAGAAATGCATATGACAAGAAATCAAACAACTATAGACACAATGACCCATGACTAAACCCAATAATACAAAAGTGGCCACAACCAAACAACATGAAAACCCTAAAAACTAACATTAAAGAACTGCATGATGGTTTTAAAAAACTAAGAGTAAGCATACAAGTAGTAAAGGTATCAGACAAAGTCAAAAAGGAGATGCCAATATGGCTACACCCTGGGATAAAGACAGGACAAAAACAAGACACAAACTCCAAGAAAAGCTGACACTTAAGAAGAGACCACTACATCCAGTCAGTAGGGGACACACTAGTAATTGCAAATAACCTATCACATCCTGACCACACAGGGAACAATGAATGCACACATGATAACTGTGGAAAGGAAAAGAGAATGACTGGATGCACGACACCACATGAATGCATGACACATGCAATGAATCTAATAAACAAACTGAGAGTAAAATGGAACCCACTAAAGAATGCCTAACCAACATCAGCCCTAGAAGAAACTTTCACTACCAAGACCTTAGCAGACATATTCCACATCTTAACCCCCAAAAATGAAATAAACCAGACAAACAATATGACAGAACACACCACACAACACAATAGCAGGGAACAGCACTCACATAGGAACAAAGTAGTCTACACTGATGGATCCTGCAATGATAATGGACAAGAAACAGCAAAAGTGGGGAGCAGCATATACTATGGCAGGAACCACATTGTTACAGACCCCAATTCTCATCCGTTAAGCTTTTGAGCCCTAGTTACAAGACATTCTCAGTGGGCCCAGACCAGCTGGTTCACCTCCTGATCTAATCGGACAGCCATCACGAGCTTGTTCCTCCAGACTACCCCTCCACCAGTCTCCATTCTAGGGCCCAATAACCAATTTCTT